>BGPR01045372.1:0-12345 GCA_013235015.1 Araneus ventricosus | reverse complement strand
CTGCATATAAAAATTTTAAATGTGGGACTAATGTGATGTGAATGATTCCAGAATAGGATGCAGGTTCAAATCCCTTCCCCCATTATTTGTAAACGGTTCAAAACGTTTGTTTGCGAAGTATTTCCCAATAGACATCGAGTAGTTTTAAGGTATTGCATTAATATGAATCCCACAGACTAAATCAGTTCAGTCAATCATAAGGAACAAAATTTTTGTGAAGAAGCCCAAGCACATTTTAAGCTAAAAAACACAAAATTGAGAGCCTTATATGCCCATTTAGTACATTTTATTAATAAATCCGGTATGTTACTAGAGCTGTCAATGCCAAGCTGTCGTGATTTGTTGTTATGTTTTGCTAAGTCTAAACTATACATTTGATTCGTCTTTGACATTGAAACAGCTGAAACCTCATTTATTAACAGCACCCATCACAATAACGACTCAACATTTCCGATTTGACCTTGTTTGGGAGATTTCTTGTATTTATTTGCCAATAAGATAGATCAAGATTTCGAAATCTGAGTCACAACTTGTTGACTCGTCAAGAGGAGTCTCGATCTCAATATCCCCAGGAATGGGAAAGGATGGAGAGATAAAGAGTGTCAATACGATTTCTCAATCTGAATATTTAGAAAGTCACAGGTTTTGGGGATAAATAGTCTTGCAGCGATCAAAATAAGAGCAAATAAGACGATTTATTTACTCGGGCCCCAGACTTTTCGTATTTATCGAGAAAATAAATGTCACAGAATCGATCTCTGCCGTAGTTTGAAATTTAGTGATTTCTATATCTCAAAGAATTATTACTCTTATGAAATTGAATTTAATAATCTTTATAAACTATTATTTTTATGTCATTAATTAATCAATGTCAATTATAATCTCTGTTACCATCTTAAATATAATTTTTGGGATGTGAATGCAATGTCTATGTTAGTGATCCATCATTTATGCAGCAAGATCTTCAAAAATATTTTCTTTAATTTTCAGTATTAATTCTTAATACAATTTTATAAACCTACCAGTGGTTTAGTGAGCAAAAATGCAACGGATGAAAATGGTAAGGGTTCTATCTCGTGTCTGTGCTTTTAAACCGCATAATATAAAACCCTTTGAAGGGGTGGCAAATTTTCACTTACTTAAGAGATTTTTTCGTAGCTAGACAGTAGTCTTTTGATGATTTATTTTTTAGTTCTTTTTTTATAATATAACGAAGACAACAGATGGCGGAAGGAGTTATAATTTTGTTCCTAATTAATTTTTATACACCCATTAGCATCCCAACAATGGATTTATATATTCATTAACATCGTTTTCACGAAGAAAAAATCAACTGATTTCTACCCATTACATGGTAGAAAATCATTGGGTTATATATATGAACATAAAGATAACATTATATTTCCAGAACAGAAATCAATTCATATAAGAATTGCAATTGCACAAGCTATACAATATTCAACTGCGCGCAGTCTTATGTTGTACTATGACGTAATGTTCTTTCTGTTCTTTTGAAAGATTAGCAGCTGATATTAAAACTAAATTGGTACCCGCATTTTACGGGTACCACATAAAGCATGAGTTGGATCTATTACAGAATATTTCTAACTAAGGCATAACACAGCAAATTTTGCCAGGAATTGTACCCTTTGCCTAATGTGAGTAAACAAATAACTAATAATAACACTGAAAATTATGGCCATCACCGGGCCGACTTTTCCTATCCTGTATCCTCCCACTAGAGCCAGTTTAATTTATCTTACTCTTATGAAAATGCCTTAAAGGGAGTTATTTTGCATTGTTATGCGTATGCATTTTTATCTTAATGATATTCCGCGAGGGTGTTTAATAGCATTTCTAGGTTGCAATTAAATTAAAATGAATTATTCAACGTGAATTTATGAGGTCTGTTGGGCATTTCATTCGTGTTCTAATAATAATGGGAATGAAACTGATACGAAGTTTCAAATACATTAATACTTTCTTGGATGAAATGAGATAAATTTAGGGTTAAAATAAAAGATTGTTTTAAAATTTTTGTATATATTAAGCGAATAATGGACACCACTAATTTAATTTAATTTTATGAAATAAAGATTTTTACAGAAAAATCAATTGATTAGTGGAATCAAAGATATTGAAATTGCAGTTTCCTTTTGGAAACTTGGTTTCGGATCCGGAATGTTTCACGCTGGAAACCCGATTCGACCCGAGATTAACGCCCTCACATATCATGCATGTTTAATGTAACGTTTGTTTAACATATTTGTCTCCTCTAAACTATTGATTTTTAGGCAATAGCATGTGTATTCAAGAAAACGCATATTTCCTCAATTCTTATTCATTAATAGAAAGAATAGGAATGAAACGTGAAAATGAATTATATATGTGGTTTTCCGTTATTCTGGAGAACGAATTTGCTTAAGTATATTTGGTGTTGATTTTAAATAAGAACGAAATACTTAAAATTACTCAAATTTATTAAAATTTACATCGATAATTAACATTGCTTTAAGAATTGAGATTTGTAACTGTGCTTCTCCGCTCGTTACATAACTTATTCATAAGAGAAAAGACTCCTTATACGGATGCAGAATATATTCAATAACTATACGAAAGTTCGTATGATTGAAATTTTTTGGTTTGGAAATGTTTGAACAATTCCTCCCAATAACTTTCCGTTGCAACATTCCACGTGTTTCATTCTGTCGAAAAAGGCACGAAAAATCATTAATAAGTCACTTTTTTGCGATGGAAAAGAGTTAGAAGTAAATGCGATCAAGCAGGCTTTTGGTCGACCTGCATATGCGTAAGCCGTATATGCCATGTCCCGCCATCGCCTTGCTACTAACCATCGAAATTTTTTTTTTATTTTTCGTGCCTTTTTTCGAAATTGTTACAGTGGGTTGCTCTCTTTTTGAAAACCAGACATTTGGGCGTCCCAAAGCTGTGCTTGGGGACAACGGAATAGGGTACCTAAAAACGGGACGGTCTCGTTCAAAAAGGGATGTTATGGTCAAGCATATTTGATGATCCATCGCAGTTTTGCCTTAATACGGCGTGTACTTAGAAATGCATGGCTTAATCTTTAAAGGGACATATGGTCACATTACCCAAGAGCCACCGTGTGTGCGGGCCTGCTATAAGTTCACTCTGATGTCGAGTGTCAAATGCAGTCATGCTGGTGTGGTGCAATAGTATGGAGGAGGAGGTGTTTATAAATGATGGTTCATTTCATCTGGTGTATCATTTCCTTTTACTTAATTCCTTGACAAAGAGTAGTCACATATAGCACTTTTAGTTTGCAGCAAAGTTGCAGCAATCTTGCTTTGCAAATCTGCCAGCTTGCAGTAAGTTTGACACGGCAAGAGTGCAAGCTTGAAACAAGTTATTGCAAACGAGTTAGTCACTACTCGTCGAACTTGTGGCAAGCTTGCTGCGTCGAACTCATGGCAAACTATAGCAAAAACAGAGCACGCAGACAAACCTCGGATTCGAACACCCGACACACCACTTCATAGCCAGCCGCCTTAGCCACTGAGCCTCCGGAACTCCGATAGGAAAAGATAGATTGCGCTAATCTATCGTGCATCTACACGTTTTATTTTAAACTGTTTTCTTGATTTCATTAATTTTTTGAATTTTGAGTTGAGAATATGATTCGAAGTCAAAGAGAGAGAGAGAGAGCGATTTTCGCTTATAACCACTTTTCGCTAGTAGAATAAATTATGAAATTAGGGTTCAAAAGTAATTAAAAATCGTATGTTTTTTTAAAACAGAGACAAAGATCAAAACCAGATATATACAACTGTATCCAGGCCGTGGTGTGCAAGTGTGCTGTATCAACTTTGCAGCAAACTTGTTTTGAAATTGTGGTGTGAAGTTTGTCATAACAACTTCACAGAAAACTTGTTTTGCAATTGTGTTGATCTATTATTCTTTGTTACTTTGCAAGAAGTTTGCTGCAAAGTTGCCGCATCAAGTTTGTTATGACAAGCTAATATCAAGAAAAACACACTTGCTGCAAGTGGACATGCTATCTGGGGTGAATCCTCTTTGCATTTCCGACCCTATGTTCTAAAACGAAAATAACTTGTGTCTGTATGCCCGGCCAACACTTGAAGTTTATAAACGACGTTTCTGAACACCCTGTATAATTCTATAACGTTCTGATGAATGGTAACGAAATGAAACGTTTTGTTACATCTGCGATATCATCAGCAAAACTATTATGTGGAAGTAGAACTTTCTTTTCTACACATCCAATGAAATTCCGAGGAAATAATCGACTTTTGCAAAATGATTGACCATATTAGTTAATACTAACATTTGAAAAAATATTTTTAAAATTAATTATTTGCTTTTTTAGTTTCTCTTTATTCATTTATTTCGATTGTATATTGTTGCTGAAGTGTTATAATCTTGCTAAAATGCATCATTTACTAGACTGACTGACTCTCCAACATTTGTGGTGTTGAAAACATAGTTTCTCACCATCCACCTCTATTTAGCTAATATTTAGGAATTTTTAATTGAACTTGAGGACGAATTAAAAGTGCAGAAATATGTATATTCGTTAAATTGGAAATTTTTTTTTAAAACCTGAATGACCTCTAAGTATGAATATATGTGTTTCTGAATATCGAATTCTGAATTGGACAGTGATGAACAAAATAAGAAATTTTTGCGTTAAGTCCAAAACGAAGACTGATACTGCGAATTGCATGATGCTTTTATTGGGTCCAGTGATACGAGCTTCTCTCCTTAGTTCTACAAACATTATGCTTATTTTGTAATGTATTAATGTTAGTTACATCCTAGAATTTGCATTATATGAAAAATGCTATACAGTGTGTCCACTCTGATCCTCACAGAGATAAATACAAACTTTTGATTGGAAAAAAGCTTTAACTAACTTAAAGAATTATATTTTATTTTATCTATCTAAGCCAATAAGTGCGTTGTTGAAAAAATTGCGAAGTCTAAATTTCTTTCTACAGTTCCTCGATCCTATTAATAATATTAAGTAAAATATTCTTGGCACACTTACATTTTAAACAAAAAAGTACTCCCACTCTTCTACGACTATCACTATTTTAGATCATTTAATGGCTAACCTGGAGTTTAGGGTGCATACTCACTTCGTTAAGTTCGCCAGTTGTTTGTCGCCAAGAGACAGAGAGAGAGAGAGAGAGCCAGAACGTTTGTTTTGGATGCGGTTGAAAATGTTTACGGCGTCGTTTGCGCATGCTCCCACAATGATTTGTTTGCCGGTCTACGGCGCATGCCTTTCATTTCGTTTCATTTCCATCTGTCTGCTCTCTTCGATTTGATTGGTCCGCGTACGATTTTGAATAATACTTCGTGTGGAATTCTTGACCATTTACCAAACGATTTTTTTCAATAACCGTTCGCTTCTCTTCTGAAGATTTTCGTTCATTGAATTTGTTGATTCTCTCGTATTCAATGAAAAAGCGAAGCTGCGAGGGGCCCGCATTAGGGAAAGCGAAGTCGCTGATGTTTTTTTTACGTTAAAAAAATTTCCCGGTGCACACTTGTAATGCCGAAGGCATTGGGTGCTCAATCTCCCGTAGGCATTGAACGCGCAGGAGACCTATAAAAACTCACTGCGCATCCTGAACAGTATTTGGCGACGGCAAATAAAATTGCGCCAAAGAAAATTGGAGAAAAAATAGTATGCACTCTAAACTCCAGGTTCACCCATTTAATAGCCATTTCGAGGAAGATCCATCAATCAACGAGCGGCCTTTTTTCCAGGTAGTCGTCGATTGGTCACAAATATTGAAATTCAAAGCTTCGTAACTCGATCAGTTTTAGCCATAGAAGAGTGAGACCTTGTTTGTTTAAAATGTTGGTGTATCAAGAATATTTTACTAAATATAATTAATAGAACCAGGGAAAATTACAAACATTTAGACTTTGTAACTTTTTTTGGCCGTACATTTTTTGGCTCAAACAACATAAAATATAAAGCCGGCCATTCACATCATAGATAAACTGGATATTTTGGAACGCGAAAAGGAAAAAGCCATAAAAATCTATAAATCAACCAAATGGCTTGTGGTGGTTGGAATCCCGTCTGGATTGATATCGGAGTGTAAACGCGGGAGTTTAAATTCTCGCTTCAGAGGGGCCCTGAAATAGGGTAGTTAAAAGAACAATACCTTGCGTAGATTGACGCCTCGCTTCGAGGGTAGCATAAATTAAAATCTGCTGACTGGGGAAAATCGAAAAGCGATTAACAAGCAGCTGTAGAGAGGGAATGAAGATCGCTTCACCCACCTTCGTTCATTGTTAGAGTCCTTTTAAATACAAGTGAATGGCGTGCCTGTATTCTTCGATTAAAATGGGTGGGAAAAATACGGGCTTAGGATAAATGGCATGGATATACTTCAAGTGAATGGTCGGCTTAATTATTTAGGCAATTTAAAGTAGTTTCCCAACTGGAAGTGTACTTCTATCTCTAACGGTTTAGAAATCGAGCCATAATAAGAGTGGGCACCTCGTATATACTTTTTTCATTCTTCTCCAGTAGAAAACAAATTAGCATATCCGTTTCTTTTAGCTTGTAGAAAAACCAAGAAAAAGAAAAGGAAATTAATATGAATCAATGAAAAATGATTATGTATTCTCGTATAAATTGTTTTACTTTTCTTTAAAAAAATGTATAAATTGGACATACATTAACTGAATTGCCCGATTGCTCTATTTAATGGCTAGTCAATATTGTATACATTTTATGGAATGGTAATTGCACCCTGGTTATAAAGTACTGATGAAACCCCAAATGGTGCTTGAGATTATCATCTTATTTCCAAGTATAACAGTGAAAGACACTTAACCACTCGTCTAATTAATCTCTTCTCTAATTGCTAGTTTTAGATTATAGCGAGAATTAAATAGAAGGATCAAGTGGTTTTAATCTGGGAATGCCAAAGTGAACCATTAATTTGCCAACTTAAGCTAGAGTTTAATTAGGAGTAACATTGCTATTATTACTAAATAGATTAAACTGTTGATTCTATAAAATCTATACTATAGTTTCTGTAGAAACTATACAATATGTTTACATTACAATATCTATCTATTCGATGTAATCTACAAAGTATATTATCTTCAGATTAATACCCCTTAGAAACAGGGAATACTCTTCAATTTGGTTGATATTTGCAACTGATTTTCTTAGAGGGTGATATTTAATAAGTAATACAATGATGTTCTTTAGCAGAATAAATTTAATCCATAGTTACAATATTAGTCCTTAGAGTTATTGTTCAAATGGTTTAATATAAACGTTAGATTTTGTCTCGTATTAAACTAATCATTAAAGCGAAAGAATCATTTTCATGTTCCGAAGAAAATAAACATTTTTATTTTGAGGCACCAAGAACTTTTAGTCATCTTCGCTTAAAGTGGTTAACTTATTAATTGTAATGGCTATACTTTCACATTTCTTCTGACGTACCTTCAGAACTTTCTGATACTTCTACAGAATGCCTGTGTACCTGCAGAAATACATTTTCGGAAAAATTGCAGATTATCTGAAAGTTTTATTATGACAATATATGAAAGAAAACCTAAAAATCCGTACGAAAAAAGTATTCTTCTATTTTAACTTTTTCCTTACGGGCGGTACGGATGCTGCGTCAGTAGATTTTTTTCTCTTGAAGTGCGGACTGGCGCAAATGTTGTATCAGTAGATATGTTTCCTCCAAGTGAGATGCCTGGTACATCCTCTGTACCGTTCAATTGATTTCCTTGAAGTAACGGCTGGTACTGATGCTGTAATTGCAGATCACAGTGCAGTTCTCTAAGTGCAGTCCTGGTACAGAAACTGTACCAATCGATTTGTTTCCTTGAAGAACGGGCTGGTACAAAGAATATATGCTTCTTCGAAAAACTAAACAATGGAAACTAATAATTTGATAGTTTTACTCTTCTACTTCGTTATAACACTCCCAAGTGTAGGGTAAAAAATGGTTCAAAAGGAGTATACGGTCTAGACAGTATACTGTAGAATTGAAAATTTCCCTTCAAATTTCTACATTCCATGCTTTTTATACCTCAGAATTGTTACGTGGAAATTTTAAAAATAATCTTATGCGATAAAGTGATGTGATTGGTTGTTTTCCATTTGTTAGCTTCACGAGGGAAAATGTGGTCTCATGGATACCAACAAACTGTGTCGATTTTGATGACCAGTTAACAGATTTCGCAGAATGTCACTCGCACATCGAATTGTCATATTTTTAAACTTATAAAATGAATTTAAGTCAGTCATAGATGTTAGCATTAAGCACAAATATGACTTGGAATCTATAAACGTATGATATATTATATGGAATCTTTCCTTTTTTAAATCAAACAACGATACATTAATAAAACGAATCGTGTAATCTAAATTGAAAATAGAAAAGATTGAAATGTCTTGGTATTAAATTATGAAATATTTACTGTAATTATTCTACGGAATCTTGGTTGAATCTACGATGCATTCTAAAACCCGAATGCGTCATCTAAATTTATAGTAGAGAAGACTGAATTGTCTCAAGGTTAAATCCTTCAGTATCAAAAACATCAACTTATATCGTGTTGCAAACTCTTCATAGGGGGAGCGAAATGTTTCTGAACCATTACGACAGAAATCAAACTTCCATTGTAAAGAGACATTCATATTGCCATGTTCTCCTGTCACATGGTACATGATGACAGGATGATGATGGCTATATATCATTATCATGGATGCTTCATTATTATTGCCTTATCTTCTATCCTTCCGCGACAGCTGATGTGCAGGAACAAGATAGATCTATCTCGATTACTTCCACCCACAACAATCTGATATAATCTGTCTGTCAGTACGTTCTAGTCAGGGTCGTGTAGCATATTACAGCGATCTCCCTGCTTCTCAAAGGATGGCAGTGGATTATATGTAATGATATATCGACGTAAGTTCCACAAGGTCTTGAAATGTTTGCAATATTCGCAAACAACAGCAGACATGGAATTTTTCATCTTTTTAATATAAGTGACTAAAAAAATCATCAAATATCGATACAAGATGAGCTACAAAGCACATCTTGTACTTTTATCTAGCTATTTTGGTTACAGATATTTCACAAAAATTCTGCTGTCTCAGTATTTCTCCTTCTTCTTATATTAACCCATTAATATCCAAATGGCATTGTTTCAATAATATTTTGCATACTAATAGTACATGTCCCGAAATAAACTGGAAAACTACTTAAACAATCATATCTGAAAATTTTATGCTTCATTGCCCTGTTTACCTTAGCATCCTTATTTAGGAAAAGTGCTATTAATCCAAAAACGCCTATCAAAATCAAAAATTATATAATATTCCAAAAAGAAAACATATTTATGACGCGTTTCTATATACTATTATATACGCTTTTTTATTTACATAAAAAAGCGTATTCTTACAATTGTATTTACTGATATATTTTTTAAATGCAAGTAAATTAATTGATAAATAATTGAACAAATTTACCCTTTTCTTCATCACATCAGAAAACTTGTTTCGAGTCTGATTTGAAAATAAAAAGGGTACATTATTAACCGTTCGCTTGCTATCTGCTGTTAGCGATTGAATATAAAAGAAACGAATACTCAAAATTTGTTTTATAAAATTTATGTTGAAAAAATAATTCATGTGAGTTTATGAGGCATTTTTAGAAGCTTCACTAAAACGGGACGCTAGGTATTAATTGGTTAATAGCAAATTTATGTATTATTTAATAACAAAACATTTTAGGTCAAAACTTATCAGAGTTTTCCAGTTATAATTTTGATTACTAAATAATTGCAAACTTTTGAAAAAAATATCTCTATTTTTTTACCTTTGCAACTGGATGTTTTTTTTATTTTAGTTTTACTAGATGGATCTGATGTTCGAATAAAATGCTTGAAAAAAAATGTTGTAAATATAAAGAGTTTAATAGACATTTTTTTACTTTTAGAAAAGTCTCGTCAAGATACCTTACAAACAAGATACCTAACTTATTTGCATAATATATTGGAAGAATCAACTTTGACTAAAAGTTATATGTAACATTTTACAAGGAAATATACGCGAAAGACAAAGGGAGACAGCACTTCCGATTTTTATTGTAAATAAGTAATTTTCATAAAAGCTGCCATGAAAACCTGTAGACTTTTCTGTATGATTTTAACTTTATCGTATACGAAATATGTCAAGAGAAAGTATGGTATCCGTCCAAAAAAGACCTTAATATATTTATAAATCTCCACGTTTTAAACCTCCATGAGACCGAAAAAAATAATGTTGGGAATTATGTCTGTTTATCTTTGAACGTGATAATTCAAAAAGGGCTACAAAAATGAAAATTGAAATAAGGTCTTTCCTTGACAGTTTTAGATAGATATGTGTCGAATTTTTATGGAAATGCTCTGTCCGGAAGTGTATGCTTGTCTGCCCACGCTATGCGAAAAATATCTCAAAAATGCAACAAGTTAGACAGATGGGATTCGGCATATAGATTTATCACCAAATTCATTATAGATACCTATCAAATTTTGGACGAAATCCGTCCACGGGTAGGCTGTTTGCCTATCTTGGTATTCCTACGTATGAGAAAGCGATAATCCAAAAATGAAACAAGGTAGAAGAGTGAATGTTAGTATATGATCTTTACATAATTTACATAACACCACCTCCTGTCCCCGTGCCTAAAGTCCTTATGACTCTTTATAAGCGGTTTGAATGGAGAGGAAGTGGAAACTTACTGAGACCACCAAGCGACTATACTGAAAAGAAAGGGAATGGTAACATGAGGGATAAAATGAAGGGTTGGACCTTTGAGGTATACTGTATAAGAAAGATGATAAACACAATCGGGAAAACTGTTTCAGAATAAGAATGCGGTAAAATAGTGGAATCATGGAAATGAACATGAAAATTAATAAAATATAAGAAACTGTTATACAAGATGGGAAAAGAATTTATAAATGCTGGAATACTTGAACAAATATTTACAACACAGAGAAACATATTGCACTGTAGATTTCTGTGGTACTTTCTAAAAGTGGTGAACTTCAAAATGCTCATCAATTTGGAGATCTGTTAAAGTTACGGGGGATTTGAAGCACTTCTCTAAGCGGTGAGGAAAAGAAAAACCTCTGCGAACGTACGATGATTCAGTAATTAAAAAAGCTCTGTGGACGGGATAAGCGAGACGATACAATGATGATGGCGCAGAATTGACATTGACGAGGCTTGCTTGAAGTAATGTTAATCTGGATTAAAAAACCAAAACTGCATATCTATTAATAAGAAGATGTAGAAAATGCTTGGTTTATTATCTTCACTATAAGACAAAGCTAAACACATAAAGTCTCAAATTGTGTAAGTCTGCGAGATAATCGAGGGGAAACACTCTCGCTTGTTATCTGAACAATATTCTCATGTGATCAGATTTTGTCTTCTTTTCCAAAGGCGAAAATCTTTGAAGAAAAATAACCTTTGAAATTATCTATATTTCAAAGGAAGTTCTTTAAATAAAGAATTTGCTTTTCCAATATGAAATTGTTGAAATAGTTTATTCTACATAATGAAAGAACCTTGCTTAACTCTAGTTTCTACTTCGTACAAATTCCTTTGTCCAAATACATGCTTCTGAAACAGAAACTTGCTTGAAATAAAATTGATGCCTAATTAAATTTCTACATGTTTCTCTAGAAAAGAAGCTTACATTTTTCAGCATCGGTCAGAGACCTATTTATGTTTTGAGCTATGATTTTCCAGAGTTTTGAATTTTTAAAAAAGAAAATAATTGTTGTCTTCTAAACGTAAGAAACTAGCTGAGCATTCATTAAAAATATTTTAGCAAATAATGTAGAGTATGCTGGGAAGCTCCTTTGAAGATTCTATGTAATTATATATAAGAAGGAATGCACGCTACAAAAGTTCTAAGATGCTTTTCAGTAAAACTCAATCGTTTGTGAGATAATAAAAGAAGCTTTTATTTTCGTTAGGGAGAAAATAAAAAGGAATTAAAAAAACATTTTTTGGTATTCAATTGAATTTTAGACTAGAAAAAAGAAAAGTGGTTGTTGATCTTTATACGGATGAACACAAACAAAACGCATGATATGAAACTAAGCATTTCATTGGATTAGGGCCAACAAAATTTCCAGTTATACAGTGACCTGCGGGAATTACACTTTTCTTTCTTTAAGTTATGCCGTGGAACAACAGTCGAATAAAATATCCATAAAGTTTTGTTTCAACAAAATATTTTTCCGAGCGTTTTATAGCAGTATGCAGTCACCGCTTTTTTAAAA
>BGPR01045371.1:0-12345 GCA_013235015.1 Araneus ventricosus | reverse complement strand
TGATCAGGACGTTCTTATCCAACTGGGCTGTAGCCAGGGGCGCCATTGATCCAAAGGCGCCTAAACATTTACGATACTAATTTTATTTTCATTTTGAACCAAAATATGTATTTAAACAATTTTTAATATGTTAAAAGTAAAGATATGATCAGGGGTGGTCACTAGACAGTCATCAATTTTGTAATGTTACATAAACATATATAATATAACGTTTCAAAAAATATTCATACAGAGACAATCGGTGAGATAAATCCTAAATTATGCGTGTGATAGAAGTCACCTACAATATGGAAGCTCACTCGTAAAATCCTGTTTTGAAAAGGCGCTGATTTGCAAAATTGTAAAGCGTTAATCAAAGAACAGGTTAACTTCTTATTTATTTTATTTATTTATCTGGTAATCAATTATTGTGTTAGGTGGGAATTTTCGTTGGGGCATAGGCTCTCAAATTCTTAGTTACGGTTCTAATGGAGCACCAAATTACACTACCCCAGGGCTTTCATATTTGTTAAGACAGCATTGCTTGTGATCAATCTCCTCCTGGACGACCTTCTGTTCCTATTGAGGTTGTTGCAGAGGTCAGGCGGCAGGCTGAGATCGCGTTGCCGACGCATCGGGTGCGTCGAATTCTACGATCCTCAAAATTCTGAGCTCTGTTTCAACTGTTTCCGCATCGGCTTCAGCGTGTTCGGATGCTGCAAGTGGATAATCACAATTATAATTGATCAAATTTAACCAAAATTAAATTAAATATTAATAGAAATTAAATTAAAAATTAATTAAAATTCTCAGATGTTGGACAAATTCAGGCCACATAAGGGAATAATTTTTAACTAATGGTCGTTCCTTTATACAGAAAATTTGTCCTGTTGAGAACTACAATGGCGTGTGGCCTCTGAGGAAGTATCGCCATTCTAGTTCTTTTCCAATTTTCTTCCATTTTGCTTTCATTCTAATTGTATTTCTTACTTTCTAATTTTTCTTATTTGTGTTTTGATTATTTGATAATTTCTGTTCTTAAATACTTTTATTTCTGATTAAAAATTTTTGGAATATTCTGATGATGAAATCACTTAATGCTGTTGCGTTAGAGAGCATAAAAGGTGTATTGTTGTCATTATTATTAATGTTTACTTATTCTATTTTTTCCGTTTAACTTAATTTTGGATAATCACAAACTACGCAGGTCCGGATTTACCCTTGTAGGGGCCTTTAGGCAATGCAAGATTCGGGACCCTCCCACCCCAACTTCCAAAACCATATATTTTAATTTATATAAGCAGTTTCTCAGTAACATATATCCTGACAAACTGCAATTACAATACTTCTCTTGTGTGTGCGTCATCCTCAGAAAAAGAGTATAAGAGATTAAAATTTAAAAAGAAATTTTAAATAAAATAGTTAACAAAAATGCAAAAACTTTTTAACGCTATTTCTGATAAAAACATTTGTCAGGACATTTGACTTGTGACACATCGATCTGCTAACGAATTTGAAAGCATGAAAAAAATCCCGGGAATAACATTCTGAAATGCAAACAATACTTTATTTTAAATTCAGTAAGTCCGAAAACAATGAATGAAAGCCCTGAAAATAATTTTTAAAAATAATAATCTCTGGGGTCCCTTAAACTTGCGGAGCCCGCAGGCAGTTGCCTACATTGTCTATTTAGTAATACGGCCCTGCAACTACGGTCGGATTTTGCTAAAAATTCCTCATCCAGTACGACGCTGATAACAGCTAGCATTTACGCATTCTGTGGACAGACGAAGCACATTTCTCATTGACTGGTAACGTTAATTCGAAGAACTGCGAACACTGGGCTGATTGAAATCCTCATGATGTGCTGACACTTTCGTTCCACGAAGCAAAAACTGGTATGGTGCAGGATAACAAGTATCTTTATCCTTGATCCTTACTTTTTTGAAGAGATTACAGCCCTAGGTTTTACGACAGTTTACAGTAATGACTGGTCGTTGTAAATCACTTCTAACCAATTCAGGGCCGGATTACTAAATAGGCAATGTAGGCAACTGCCTACGGGCCCCGCAAGTTTAAGGGACCCCGAGATTATTATTTTAAAAAAAATATTTTCAGGGCTTTCATTCGATTGAAAAGAACTTTGTTTTCGGACTTACTGAAACTAAAATGAGGTATCGTTTGCATTTCAGAACGTTATTCGTGGGATTTTTTTCATGTTTTCAAATTCGTCAGCAAATATTGTATTAGAAATCGCCTTAAAAAGTTTTGTAATTTTTTAAACCATTTTATTTAAAGTTGCTTTAAAATTTTAATCTTTTTTATTCGAGATACTAAAACCAATTTTTTTGAGGATGACGCGTAGAAAACAGTTTTGTTATTGCAGTTTGTCTTAATATTTGATATTGAAAAACTACAAATCGGGAATTAAATTAAAATCAATAAAAAGTATCTGGTTTTGGAAGTTGGGGTGGGGGGCCCGGAACTTGCATTCCCTATAGGCCCCTACAGAGGTTAATCCGGCCCTGAACTAATTACATCATTCCCGATTTGCAACAGCGAAATGTCCTGTCTGACGTCGTATGGGTGCAAGTTGGTGCTGCCCCACATGTAGGGTGTTTGCCAAACATTTGTTAACGCAACGCTTTGGTGACAGAATTTTCTCCCGCCGTTTTATGTTCCCGTGGCCGCCAGGGAGGGCCGTATCGGAGGGTTGGCCGTTTAAAAAAAATAAGTTTTAAAGAGTTAGATTGATAATATTTGCTGTGCAAATAAAAAAGAATTCAAGAATAAACCTTCTGTGGCTCATTAAAAAATTACTGGTAATTTAAAAATCATAGAAATTATGTATAAATTATAATTTATTTACTGCAATGATACACTTAATTTGTGATGTACCGTATTTTTCATCGATCTACTTCATTAAAGCATCATTTTTCAAGAATGCGTAATTTTTCTTAAACCTACTTACAAAATTATAAAATTTCCCAAATCTGTGTAGATGGAAAAAAAATTACAGCAACTTAGTTATTTGTGGTGGTGGATCATACAGTGGATGAAGAATTAACAAAAATGCTGCACGTGTGTGGAGAAGGGGTACGGCGCAGCCACGGCACTTCTGCCAGGGATGCAGAATCACCTAGGTTCGGTCCTGCCTCCAAGGCCACCCGATCCCACTCCTATGGATTACTGGTTGTGGATACCTGAAATCCAAAGTGTTCGCATCCAATCCGCAAACTGTATATGATTTGAAAGATGCCACTCAATGTCAGATTCAACGGGTTCCTCTTCACATAGTACGAGCTGCAGTACAGTTCACCATCTGCCGTCCGCGAAGTGTCATCGCGTGTGAGGGTGGACACTAGGGTGGATCGAAAATTCAAAGTGTGGATAAAATAATCGGCATAGGGTGCAAAAGTTGTCTTTTAAGTGTTCTAGCATACATGCAAAATTTTTTCAACTTCGTTTAATATCTTCCGGTGCCCCAAGACGCTTAAATATTTGCAAAAAAACGATTTTTATGCAAATTTCGAATTAAAAATTAAAAATAAAAAATGTGTTAAAGAAACGATTTTACAGGCAGAAACTTAGAGGATAGGGCGAAGTAATGATAAAAATACCAACTAAAATTGGAAAATTATCGTAATGAAAAAATATCGTGTCTGTTCGATATCACATTTTGTAAGTGTACAAATTTCGATATATGTCAATGCCAAAAAAACATGAAAATTCTACTTGCTGAGCGATTGTTTATAAAAGATCAAAGATTAGAAAGGAAAATGTTTATTGGAGAAGTGGACGTAATTGCGACCAAAAAAAAGAGAAAATGAAAAAAGAAAACCGATGGAAGACAAAAGAATAAAACGTAAAATGGTTAAAACTGATGCTGCTCATACTTAATCAATGGAGCTACTTGAGCTCAAAACTATGTTTTCGTCCTTGTATACAGATACGGATGTAATTACCTTGGAATATCAATCGTAAAATCGTTTAGATTTCCCTACCTTAGCAAGACAATGTGATCGATACGCAATTTCAGATAGAGCAGCTGCTTCATTTGCCAGTGCTGTTTTACAAGACATTTGAATTGTACACGAAGGAGAGACTTCGGATGTCGTAGATCGCAATAAAAATCGTAGACAGCGTAAAAAGCTTTAAAATGCAGTTGCAGAGTCTACTAAGTTAACAGTGTCTTGATCTCTTTTAACCGGATTATGTTTCGATGGGAGAAAAGACAACACAAAAGTACTAATTAAGAAGGACACAAAGTACTACCCAAAGACCACGAAGGAGAAGCATTATCTCTTGTGAACGAACTTAACTCTGTGTATATCGGACATGTTACTGCTGCAACAGGAGGAGCTAAAGCCATAAAAGAAGCAATACTCAATTTTTTGAATCAAATTATATGCAATTAAATGGACTAACAATAATTGGATGCGATGGAACAAATATCAATACTGGGCACAAGGGAGGTATTATTCGCTTGATGGAACTGGTCTCAATAGACCATTACAATGGTGAATTTGTTTGCTTCAAACGAATGAGTTACCTTTCCGTCATCTGCTAAATTCTTTGGATGATGCAACAACTGGTCCTAAAGAATTTTGTCGACCGATTGGTAAAGCAATCGAAACCTGCGAGGAGCTACCTGTAGCTCCTTTTTCTCCAATAAGTGTGGAGAATATGCCACATAATATAGATAGAATGGTTCTCAGCAATGATCAGCAATATCTATATGATATTTGCCTAGCGATATCACGTGTTGAATGTTATTCTGACCTGGCACTAAGAAAGCCTGGTGTAGTTGCTCACTCAAGGTGGCTAACAATTGCAAGTAGAATTTTAAAGTTGTATGTAATCACAGAAAAGCCATCTGACAAACTTATTATTCTTGCAACACATATTATGAAGGTATATGCAACCTGTATGGTTCCATGTCAAAACAGCGCTGTATATTTGGAGACTTATCTTATTTTCTAGATATTTGGAACCCAATTTAAGAAATATAGTACATACTGTTATTCAAAGAAATAGCTTCTTTTGTCATACTGAAAATTTGCTATTGTCAATGCTCACAGATAACAGAGAATATAAAGTCTTTAGCACTACGAAAACTAATTTGTGCTAGAAATGAAAACAGAGGATAACAGAATAAGAATTTTTCAAGTACCATAAATAGACTTTAAAGCAAAGGATTATTTTGCACTTATTAACTGGCAACGAGATGGACCTTTTGAACCACCTCTTTTGATGAATGTGCCATTTAAAGAAATTGAGTCCATGGTAAAAGTTAGACGGAGGAATGGTCAAAATATCCAAGCCATACCCAAGCTGTAGAAAGATGTTTTCGCTTAGTGTCGGAAGCAACGGAAAGTGTATATGGAGAAGAGAAGAGACACGGCTTCATATTGAATAGAATACAATCAAGAAATCTTATCAAGTATTATAATACAAAAAAGGATTACATCCTTTAGAAATATGTAAATCTTCAAACTAATAGAATTAAAAAATCTATAATATAAGTTCAGTTTTTATAAGTTTTGTGATTTATTGCTTTGACTATTAAATTTATACTTCATGTATTATAATTAAATTATAATTATTTATAAGTTTATACTTTAATACTTGAATAATCTGCAAATTTTTCAAATATTTTTCATTAATTCACAATTTTTAATAGATATTTGTAAAAATGTGAATTTTTAACTTTTGGGGGCTTTCGGGCCACCAAAAGATATGAATGAATGTTAATAATAATAAAAAAATGTAAACTAATATACCCAAAACAAAACTTTCTTACCCGGCGTTAAAGAAAATTTTGAAAATATTTTTTTATAAATTTCCAAAAAAAAAGTCATTTTTAACAATTTTTGGGGCACTTGGGGCACTGGAAGATATGAATGGATTTCAATAAAAAAATATATGTAAACTAATATACCTAAGACACAGTTTTCCCACCCCATGCCAAAAATAATTTCAAAACAAAACAAAAAAATTGTAAAGTTTCATAAAAAAAATTCAATTTTTAACTATTTTTGAGGTGCTTGGGGCACCGAAAGATATAAATGAATTTCCATAAAAAAAATTATATAAACTAATATACTTAAGACGCAACTTTCCCGCCCCCTGCCAAAAATAATTTCGAAAAAATTTTTTTTTCCTATACTTTTCGATCCACCCTAGTGGACACGTCGAAAATTTCTGAGACTTAAAAATGTTGGCTTTGCTATCGCTTCTTTGCGTTTTATTGGTTATTTCCGCTTTTCTCTTTATTTCTGCCAGATGCCGTCATTTTTTGAGCTAAAAATGCCATTCCAACTTGATTTTAAATTTTTTATTGTGAGGATTTCGTTTCCGTGAAAAAAAATTACTGTCATTTTAAAATTTCGAAATATTGTCTCTGTAACCGGAACTGTGAGAGCTGGACTTTGCTAATTTTTAAGACGGGAAAGTAAAACTTATTGTTATTTTTTCTATGTTCAAGTTGTTTTGTGGGTTTGAGAATATAAAACAAGTATACTTAATTAAAATAATTTAGCATTCATTTTTAAGACAGGCCACTACAATTTATTATTATTCCTTCTCTGTCCAAGTTGTTTTGTTGGGAACACAGGAAACAAATTTGTCTAGAATTCATAATCTTACAACAATTTGCTATCTGTTAAAATGGAAGATAAATGTTATTATTTGTTAAAATATTTGAATTTTATCTTTAGGAGTCTAGAAACTTTATTTACAGAACCATTATGATACATGGGAATATATGATATATATGACAAATCAATTGGTGCTAAAAATGAATACAAATAAACATACAATTTTAATTCACACCTACCTCTTCTAGACTACCTAAAAATTAAGCCAATAGTGAAAGTATAGCTGAAACAAAAGTACATTGCGTTTGCTACAAAAATAGAGAGATTAAAGAAAACAAATTTTTTAAATAAAATATTTTTATTAACAATTTTTTATACTTAGTTTATTGCCAACCACAACAGAAAGACTACCTGATTATCTTCATTAACACATCAGGTTATCTTATATAATAGAATTGATTTTCCGATGCGTATGACATGACAGAAAAATAACGAAATAGCCATAATATACACATATAAAAATATTTTGCATTTTTCTGCAGATTTCAAGTTAAACATAAAGCGCTTTCAACAATTTATCTTATTAAAGATTTACGTTGACATATTAAGTTTAAAAATATATATAATTACATATCATTATAAAAAAAATTAATGATATCTCGAGATACCCTAAACACTATTGAAAAAACTTTCTCTCGCTAGTTACCATTAAGCATGTTGAGCTGAACTCGAGGCCAAATCACAAATGCCATCTGTAGAATTCTATCAACGACCATTTTTCGTCATTCTCAACTAATCATCCGTTATTTGCGGCCATCGTAAATTCAAATTATTCTTGGTGTAACTACACTGACATTAGTATAGTTATCATTGCGGTTCACTTAGAAGCGCGTAACCGATCACAAGTTGTATGCAGCCTTCGTAAATTTGCTATTGACTTGATTGCACAGAAATGATTCAGTTATCATTGCAATTCACTTAGAAGTGCTTAATCGATCAATATACATTTTGGAGAGAATTCAATAGACGTTTCTCACTTTCAATTTGCTGCTCGAATTCTCGTCGTTGACAACTACTTCCTTCAACTTGTTTAAAAAGGCCAATGAAATTGTTCGAATAGCACAGCGACTCTTTCTCATCGTGGTAAGTCCCACTTGTTAGCAGTCAGACGATAATTTTTTAAATAATATTGGTCATTTCACACTTCATTCCTCAGAATTCTTTTTACCTGTCGACACGTCTGAGAGGACGAGAACCAAAGGAAGAACAATCCAACGGTCTCAAACATTCAGGGTGCGAGCGTTCAGTTCAGAATCTTAAAGCAACATATCTAGACAAAGGAAAACTTCCAGCCAGGAGATGCTTAAAACCAGTTTTCACACAAAAGCTTCCGCCGTTCAAAATGGCGAGCATATAGTTCCGTCAAATAAAGTTATTTATAATTTAATAAACATCGAAACACTAAAAGAAATTACATAAAAAGTTAAAGCAATTAATAACTAAGTTGATTACTAGAAAAATAAAAATGATAAATTAAGATATTTAATAAAACGGTAAAAAATTCCGTTGATAATTTAAAAGTTGGCAAAGAAGCCATAAGATAAGAAAGAAACTTTGGTGGCGAAAATTTAAATTATTTAAAAGTACTGGTAAAGACGAAAAATGATGTAGTTGCATTTTTGCAATCGAACACTATCAACGCAAAAGATAGCTCGACGCGGGGTCCGACTAGCTCAAGGAACATCCCGGTTGATCGACATTAAGCCAGTCATTCATGGGCAATCGACTCCATGCTATGCCGCTTTTTAGCCCATCCATTTAGGCAGGCTGTTCATGACTCCTTCACACAATGCAATTTTGGGTGTAGTATTTGGTGCATTATTGTGTAAGTTATTGCATAATATTTGCTAATATCTTTATGTTTCCTAAATCCACCCAGCTCTTCTTGCCCCTGGAGACTGGGCGGCTGTTCCCTTTCGTGCTAACGGCAGTCTCTCTCTTTTTTCTCTGTTTAATTATTATTATTCCCCACCGTCCCACTAAGGGCCTTAGACCTTTTCGGGTAGGCCGGGTCGGTGTGGTTTCTTCTCCTTTCCATCCTTGTCGCTCTGGCTCCGAGTTCGGGGGGTATGCTGTGGTGTAAATAAGTGCTGCAAAAGTTGTATGGATATAAATTGTAGGCAATTTTGTGCCGATTATTTTGGTATAAAATGATGATCTACCGAAAATGTATAGTTTTTGAGTTATAAGCAAAACCTGGGAAATTATTTTTTCATGTTTTTGGCCATAACTAAAATTCCAACTAACATTTTTGTTGGTAAACCTCAGATTCGTAATCAGCACCCCAAAACATAGAGGACCAAAAAATTACAATTCCTCGAGAATTTGATTGAAAAACTACTTAATGACTAGACTACTTAGAGAAGGCGAAAAGATGCCAAATGAGGAAGTCGCGTCAAACGAGAGCTGTGGAAAACGCAGCTCAGGAACATCTTATTTCAAACGGAGAAAGGGTTGCTTTTTCTTTTGACTGAGCGCTCCGCGTTGCTCACTGCGAGAATTTTGATCCTTAGGAGGGGTAAAACTCTATGCAGCTCTGGTCTGTCTCTCTCTTAATTCATGATTGATTTTCCGTCTTCCTTTTACGTTTTTATTACTTTTTTGTCATTTTCATTGATCTCTCAACGTGGAAAAGTAAGCCAATTAGAATAAAAGCGAAAATAAAAGCTTTTAAAATAATTTCAGGGGGACTGCAGCTCTGCAGCCTAAATGGGCCAGTCTCCAGTATTTCCGCTCCAATTCTCATCAGTTTCTCGCCTTGTCGACCGGTTTTATCATGGAGCGGTCATGAATGTCCAGCCTTATGAATGCTACTCAACAAGTAGCTGCAACAAACCCTTTTACGCAATCTGAAGTTTTATTTCCCTGAAGTTAGAAACTGACTGAGGATTTCAGATTCTCAATGATATTCTTCATATCTCTGCGTGCGGGGAAGATACGTACGATATGAATTACTTCCACAGAGTTTTTAAAAAAGCATTATTATCTCTGTTACGAAGAAAATAACAAATTCTTATCAGGGAAAGATTCAAATTAAGAAAGAAGATTTAACCTTAAAAAAATTAGGTTTTGAAGAATTCTTCTTTAAAATTTTATTATACTATGTGGTACGCGCACGGGGGTACACGAAGGACTAGTTAGGGGTACGCGAAATCAAGGTTTGTAATGGCGGAAACAAGGAAGTATACGGAATTTAAAAAAGTTACAGAATTTTGTTTCCCCAAGTTAATACTTGATATTTAATAACTACTAGCAGTACGCGCACGGCGTTGCCCGTGGAATCAGGACTTCAACAAAATAAAAAAAAGCCTACATACAATTACATAAATGAAAGTTTTAAAAACGAAATCAAAACAGAAATATATATATTATTGAGTTTGTCCGCTTCTTTTTCCTCTCGACCGAGTACCGTAAATCCAAAACAATGTTAAATAATTACAATGGGATATTTATTACACCGCAAGCAGAGTATGAAAGGCAAAGAAATAAGTTAAGACACGCTTAAAAATAATAATCGAAGTCATCGAGTAAATAAATCGTCTCCTCGTAGAACGCGAAAGTAATGACGTCACCTGACGCGAAAAAGGAAGGTCACGTAACCAGCCAATGAAATTGCAACAATGCAGTCGGAGAAACTCTGAAGGTGTCGTTGGGAGCGGTCACTAGCAAAAACACTGTTTATACTTTTCAGGGAAAAATTAATTAAAAAAAAAAAAACGGGAAAAGGTATTTTAACGGTTCTTGTTTTAATTCCGACAGAAACGTTCCAGTTATAAGTTGAAAAATATTGAAAATGATAGCGTTATTAGAAAGGCGGATGCGAGAATTTCAAGAAAGCCGAATCAAAAATGACCATAAAAGTGACTTTTTTTCAAAGCTTTTTCAAAATTCAGTAAATTACGTTAGAAATTCAAAACTAACTTCATTAGATCGGAAATCGCGTGCTCTTTCCGATGGTGTATCTATTTTTGTCGTACAGTTATCCGAAACCATGCTATTGACAAATTAGTGCGAAAAATCACCCAAAACATTAAATAAAAAATTTTCTAGATTAAATTTTAAAATTCCGGCTTCGAGGTGCATTGAGTCACCATTAAGACTACCTGTGTGCCAAATTTCAAGGCTGGAAGTGCGATAGATTCGTGTGGACATCGCACGCAGACACACACAAACATTGCCTTTTATAAGTATAGATACTACTTGAATAGTCGATTATTATCGAGTGTAATTTTAGCCTAGTAATAAGCTATTATTACAATACTGGTTTCATTTTTTTTTTGGCGTTGAACTAATACTATTGTAAACATGTAATAAAATGTCAAATAATAAAACCCAGAAAATGTTATTAATTCGAGTCATTTGACTCTTAAGCTAACCTTAACATCATTGATAAAAAACTTCTTTGCATAGACGGATGGATGCATGGCGTGAGTGGGAAGGATATGGCAGTATGGGTACGCTAAAACATAAAGACTAATCAAGGGGTACGCAAGAGAATAAAGGTTGGAAACCCCCGTACTATATCATTCTAATCTGACCAAGTCTGACGGAAAAATTATAAAAATATTAGCAAGATACACTAATACGATTTATCTCTTCATCCTCGAATTTGTTTTTAATACAGTAGAATCTCCCTACAACGAAATCTCCCGACAGCGAATTTCTCCCTATAGCGAAATTTTTAATCGGAATGTTAAAAAACATTCAAAATATTCTCCATATAACGAAGTGGTTGTCTCCCTTTAACGAATTTTTTCAGACGTTTATCTTTTCGATTTTTGAAGAAAGTTGCTAATTTCTGTGCAAACAAATCGCTCACACGTGCAACCACTCGCATTGTTCATTCCAGCGATAACGTCTCCCTACAAAAACGCTAGCTTTTAAAGGGACAAATATTTCGGAGGAAAGAAAAGCAAACAAAGATTCCCAATTTTGTTACGTGCAACATGACTTAATAAAATACTTTTACTCATAATTAAATAATTTTGAACTTATCGCACCTAATACAAGGTTTGTAACATTTACTTAAATAACTGCAAAAATCTCTAATCTCCGTATAACGAAATTTTCTCTATAGCGAATATTTTAACTGGAACCAAGCGATTTCGTTATAGGGAGACTCCACTGTAATTAGTTATTTCATCGTCACTGTTTTCACTTTCTCGTATACGAGGTACACAAATAGAAAGTATTGTAATCGTCAAAAAATTCGAACCCGAGATTTTGACGAATCTCCACGTTTTAGACCTCCCCGAGTCCGAAGAACACAATTTTTGGAATTATGTCCGTCTGTGAACACGATAACTCGAAAACTATTAGAGCTACGGGGATGAAATTTGGTATGTGATCTTTACACATAATTTGTAGGTTTCCTTCAAATTTTGGACGAAATCCGTCTAAGGGAAGTC
The DNA here is from genome assembly GCA_013235015.1 of Araneus ventricosus. NCBI lineage: Eukaryota > Metazoa > Arthropoda > Arachnida > Araneae > Araneidae > Araneus > Araneus ventricosus. The sequence continues at coordinate 299 of BGPR01045371.1, read as the reverse complement.
TGTCTGTCCGCGTTTATACGAACTCTATAACTCAAAAACTGAAATAGCTAGATAGACAAAATTTGGTGCATAGTTCTGTCATCAGCAATGTAGATTCTTATAAAAGTTTGGGCCAAATCTGTCAAAGGGTTGACCGTCTGTGGTCTGTATAATCGCATACTTTTGATCGCAATAACTTCTTAACAAAATTACTTGGATAAATAAAATTTCGTATCTAGTCTTGAAACCTTAATTGTAGATCTGCCTCCAAATTTCGTTTAAATCGGTTAAAAAAGGCGTTGAAATTACCTACTCGGTTT
>BGPR01045369.1:0-12345 GCA_013235015.1 Araneus ventricosus | reverse complement strand
CTGCATATAAAAATTTTAAATGTGGGACTAATGTGATGTGAATGATTCCAGAATAGGATGCAGGTTCAAATCCCTTCCCCCATTATTTGTAAACGGTTCAAAACGTTTGTTTGCGAAGTATTTCCCAATAGACATCGAGTAGTTTTAAGGTATTGCATTAATATGAATCCCACAGACTAAATCAGTTCAGTCAATCATAAGGAACAAAATTTTTGTGAAGAAGCCCAAGCACATTTTAAGCTAAAAAACACAAAATTGAGAGCCTTATATGCCCATTTAGTACATTTTATTAATAAATCCGGTATGTTACTAGAGCTGTCAATGCCAAGCTGTCGTGATTTGTTGTTATGTTTTGCTAAGTCTAAACTATACATTTGATTCGTCTTTGACATTGAAACAGCTGAAACCTCATTTATTAACAGCACCCATCACAATAACGACTCAACATTTCCGATTTGACCTTGTTTGGGAGATTTCTTGTATTTATTTGCCAATAAGATAGATCAAGATTTCGAAATCTGAGTCACAACTTGTTGACTCGTCAAGAGGAGTCTCGATCTCAATATCCCCAGGAATGGGAAAGGATGGAGAGATAAAGAGTGTCAATACGATTTCTCAATCTGAATATTTAGAAAGTCACAGGTTTTGGGGATAAATAGTCTTGCAGCGATCAAAATAAGAGCAAATAAGACGATTTATTTACTCGGGCCCCAGACTTTTCGTATTTATCGAGAAAATAAATGTCACAGAATCGATCTCTGCCGTAGTTTGAAATTTAGTGATTTCTATATCTCAAAGAATTATTACTCTTATGAAATTGAATTTAATAATCTTTATAAACTATTATTTTTATGTCATTAATTAATCAATGTCAATTATAATCTCTGTTACCATCTTAAATATAATTTTTGGGATGTGAATGCAATGTCTATGTTAGTGATCCATCATTTATGCAGCAAGATCTTCAAAAATATTTTCTTTAATTTTCAGTATTAATTCTTAATACAATTTTATAAACCTACCAGTGGTTTAGTGAGCAAAAATGCAACGGATGAAAATGGTAAGGGTTCTATCTCGTGTCTGTGCTTTTAAACCGCATAATATAAAACCCTTTGAAGGGGTGGCAAATTTTCACTTACTTAAGAGATTTTTTCGTAGCTAGACAGTAGTCTTTTGATGATTTATTTTTTAGTTCTTTTTTTATAATATAACGAAGACAACAGATGGCGGAAGGAGTTATAATTTTGTTCCTAATTAATTTTTATACACCCATTAGCATCCCAACAATGGATTTATATATTCATTAACATCGTTTTCACGAAGAAAAAATCAACTGATTTCTACCCATTACATGGTAGAAAATCATTGGGTTATATATATGAACATAAAGATAACATTATATTTCCAGAACAGAAATCAATTCATATAAGAATTGCAATTGCACAAGCTATACAATATTCAACTGCGCGCAGTCTTATGTTGTACTATGACGTAATGTTCTTTCTGTTCTTTTGAAAGATTAGCAGCTGATATTAAAACTAAATTGGTACCCGCATTTTACGGGTACCACATAAAGCATGAGTTGGATCTATTACAGAATATTTCTAACTAAGGCATAACACAGCAAATTTTGCCAGGAATTGTACCCTTTGCCTAATGTGAGTAAACAAATAACTAATAATAACACTGAAAATTATGGCCATCACCGGGCCGACTTTTCCTATCCTGTATCCTCCCACTAGAGCCAGTTTAATTTATCTTACTCTTATGAAAATGCCTTAAAGGGAGTTATTTTGCATTGTTATGCGTATGCATTTTTATCTTAATGATATTCCGCGAGGGTGTTTAATAGCATTTCTAGGTTGCAATTAAATTAAAATGAATTATTCAACGTGAATTTATGAGGTCTGTTGGGCATTTCATTCGTGTTCTAATAATAATGGGAATGAAACTGATACGAAGTTTCAAATACATTAATACTTTCTTGGATGAAATGAGATAAATTTAGGGTTAAAATAAAAGATTGTTTTAAAATTTTTGTATATATTAAGCGAATAATGGACACCACTAATTTAATTTAATTTTATGAAATAAAGATTTTTACAGAAAAATCAATTGATTAGTGGAATCAAAGATATTGAAATTGCAGTTTCCTTTTGGAAACTTGGTTTCGGATCCGGAATGTTTCACGCTGGAAACCCGATTCGACCCGAGATTAACGCCCTCACATATCATGCATGTTTAATGTAACGTTTGTTTAACATATTTGTCTCCTCTAAACTATTGATTTTTAGGCAATAGCATGTGTATTCAAGAAAACGCATATTTCCTCAATTCTTATTCATTAATAGAAAGAATAGGAATGAAACGTGAAAATGAATTATATATGTGGTTTTCCGTTATTCTGGAGAACGAATTTGCTTAAGTATATTTGGTGTTGATTTTAAATAAGAACGAAATACTTAAAATTACTCAAATTTATTAAAATTTACATCGATAATTAACATTGCTTTAAGAATTGAGATTTGTAACTGTGCTTCTCCGCTCGTTACATAACTTATTCATAAGAGAAAAGACTCCTTATACGGATGCAGAATATATTCAATAACTATACGAAAGTTCGTATGATTGAAATTTTTTGGTTTGGAAATGTTTGAACAATTCCTCCCAATAACTTTCCGTTGCAACATTCCACGTGTTTCATTCTGTCGAAAAAGGCACGAAAAATCATTAATAAGTCACTTTTTTGCGATGGAAAAGAGTTAGAAGTAAATGCGATCAAGCAGGCTTTTGGTCGACCTGCATATGCGTAAGCCGTATATGCCATGTCCCGCCATCGCCTTGCTACTAACCATCGAAATTTTTTTTTTATTTTTCGTGCCTTTTTTCGAAATTGTTACAGTGGGTTGCTCTCTTTTTGAAAACCAGACATTTGGGCGTCCCAAAGCTGTGCTTGGGGACAACGGAATAGGGTACCTAAAAACGGGACGGTCTCGTTCAAAAAGGGATGTTATGGTCAAGCATATTTGATGATCCATCGCAGTTTTGCCTTAATACGGCGTGTACTTAGAAATGCATGGCTTAATCTTTAAAGGGACATATGGTCACATTACCCAAGAGCCACCGTGTGTGCGGGCCTGCTATAAGTTCACTCTGATGTCGAGTGTCAAATGCAGTCATGCTGGTGTGGTGCAATAGTATGGAGGAGGAGGTGTTTATAAATGATGGTTCATTTCATCTGGTGTATCATTTCCTTTTACTTAATTCCTTGACAAAGAGTAGTCACATATAGCACTTTTAGTTTGCAGCAAAGTTGCAGCAATCTTGCTTTGCAAATCTGCCAGCTTGCAGTAAGTTTGACACGGCAAGAGTGCAAGCTTGAAACAAGTTATTGCAAACGAGTTAGTCACTACTCGTCGAACTTGTGGCAAGCTTGCTGCGTCGAACTCATGGCAAACTATAGCAAAAACAGAGCACGCAGACAAACCTCGGATTCGAACACCCGACACACCACTTCATAGCCAGCCGCCTTAGCCACTGAGCCTCCGGAACTCCGATAGGAAAAGATAGATTGCGCTAATCTATCGTGCATCTACACGTTTTATTTTAAACTGTTTTCTTGATTTCATTAATTTTTTGAATTTTGAGTTGAGAATATGATTCGAAGTCAAAGAGAGAGAGAGAGAGCGATTTTCGCTTATAACCACTTTTCGCTAGTAGAATAAATTATGAAATTAGGGTTCAAAAGTAATTAAAAATCGTATGTTTTTTTAAAACAGAGACAAAGATCAAAACCAGATATATACAACTGTATCCAGGCCGTGGTGTGCAAGTGTGCTGTATCAACTTTGCAGCAAACTTGTTTTGAAATTGTGGTGTGAAGTTTGTCATAACAACTTCACAGAAAACTTGTTTTGCAATTGTGTTGATCTATTATTCTTTGTTACTTTGCAAGAAGTTTGCTGCAAAGTTGCCGCATCAAGTTTGTTATGACAAGCTAATATCAAGAAAAACACACTTGCTGCAAGTGGACATGCTATCTGGGGTGAATCCTCTTTGCATTTCCGACCCTATGTTCTAAAACGAAAATAACTTGTGTCTGTATGCCCGGCCAACACTTGAAGTTTATAAACGACGTTTCTGAACACCCTGTATAATTCTATAACGTTCTGATGAATGGTAACGAAATGAAACGTTTTGTTACATCTGCGATATCATCAGCAAAACTATTATGTGGAAGTAGAACTTTCTTTTCTACACATCCAATGAAATTCCGAGGAAATAATCGACTTTTGCAAAATGATTGACCATATTAGTTAATACTAACATTTGAAAAAATATTTTTAAAATTAATTATTTGCTTTTTTAGTTTCTCTTTATTCATTTATTTCGATTGTATATTGTTGCTGAAGTGTTATAATCTTGCTAAAATGCATCATTTACTAGACTGACTGACTCTCCAACATTTGTGGTGTTGAAAACATAGTTTCTCACCATCCACCTCTATTTAGCTAATATTTAGGAATTTTTAATTGAACTTGAGGACGAATTAAAAGTGCAGAAATATGTATATTCGTTAAATTGGAAATTTTTTTTTAAAACCTGAATGACCTCTAAGTATGAATATATGTGTTTCTGAATATCGAATTCTGAATTGGACAGTGATGAACAAAATAAGAAATTTTTGCGTTAAGTCCAAAACGAAGACTGATACTGCGAATTGCATGATGCTTTTATTGGGTCCAGTGATACGAGCTTCTCTCCTTAGTTCTACAAACATTATGCTTATTTTGTAATGTATTAATGTTAGTTACATCCTAGAATTTGCATTATATGAAAAATGCTATACAGTGTGTCCACTCTGATCCTCACAGAGATAAATACAAACTTTTGATTGGAAAAAAGCTTTAACTAACTTAAAGAATTATATTTTATTTTATCTATCTAAGCCAATAAGTGCGTTGTTGAAAAAATTGCGAAGTCTAAATTTCTTTCTACAGTTCCTCGATCCTATTAATAATATTAAGTAAAATATTCTTGGCACACTTACATTTTAAACAAAAAAGTACTCCCACTCTTCTACGACTATCACTATTTTAGATCATTTAATGGCTAACCTGGAGTTTAGGGTGCATACTCACTTCGTTAAGTTCGCCAGTTGTTTGTCGCCAAGAGACAGAGAGAGAGAGAGAGAGCCAGAACGTTTGTTTTGGATGCGGTTGAAAATGTTTACGGCGTCGTTTGCGCATGCTCCCACAATGATTTGTTTGCCGGTCTACGGCGCATGCCTTTCATTTCGTTTCATTTCCATCTGTCTGCTCTCTTCGATTTGATTGGTCCGCGTACGATTTTGAATAATACTTCGTGTGGAATTCTTGACCATTTACCAAACGATTTTTTTCAATAACCGTTCGCTTCTCTTCTGAAGATTTTCGTTCATTGAATTTGTTGATTCTCTCGTATTCAATGAAAAAGCGAAGCTGCGAGGGGCCCGCATTAGGGAAAGCGAAGTCGCTGATGTTTTTTTTACGTTAAAAAAATTTCCCGGTGCACACTTGTAATGCCGAAGGCATTGGGTGCTCAATCTCCCGTAGGCATTGAACGCGCAGGAGACCTATAAAAACTCACTGCGCATCCTGAACAGTATTTGGCGACGGCAAATAAAATTGCGCCAAAGAAAATTGGAGAAAAAATAGTATGCACTCTAAACTCCAGGTTCACCCATTTAATAGCCATTTCGAGGAAGATCCATCAATCAACGAGCGGCCTTTTTTCCAGGTAGTCGTCGATTGGTCACAAATATTGAAATTCAAAGCTTCGTAACTCGATCAGTTTTAGCCATAGAAGAGTGAGACCTTGTTTGTTTAAAATGTTGGTGTATCAAGAATATTTTACTAAATATAATTAATAGAACCAGGGAAAATTACAAACATTTAGACTTTGTAACTTTTTTTGGCCGTACATTTTTTGGCTCAAACAACATAAAATATAAAGCCGGCCATTCACATCATAGATAAACTGGATATTTTGGAACGCGAAAAGGAAAAAGCCATAAAAATCTATAAATCAACCAAATGGCTTGTGGTGGTTGGAATCCCGTCTGGATTGATATCGGAGTGTAAACGCGGGAGTTTAAATTCTCGCTTCAGAGGGGCCCTGAAATAGGGTAGTTAAAAGAACAATACCTTGCGTAGATTGACGCCTCGCTTCGAGGGTAGCATAAATTAAAATCTGCTGACTGGGGAAAATCGAAAAGCGATTAACAAGCAGCTGTAGAGAGGGAATGAAGATCGCTTCACCCACCTTCGTTCATTGTTAGAGTCCTTTTAAATACAAGTGAATGGCGTGCCTGTATTCTTCGATTAAAATGGGTGGGAAAAATACGGGCTTAGGATAAATGGCATGGATATACTTCAAGTGAATGGTCGGCTTAATTATTTAGGCAATTTAAAGTAGTTTCCCAACTGGAAGTGTACTTCTATCTCTAACGGTTTAGAAATCGAGCCATAATAAGAGTGGGCACCTCGTATATACTTTTTTCATTCTTCTCCAGTAGAAAACAAATTAGCATATCCGTTTCTTTTAGCTTGTAGAAAAACCAAGAAAAAGAAAAGGAAATTAATATGAATCAATGAAAAATGATTATGTATTCTCGTATAAATTGTTTTACTTTTCTTTAAAAAAATGTATAAATTGGACATACATTAACTGAATTGCCCGATTGCTCTATTTAATGGCTAGTCAATATTGTATACATTTTATGGAATGGTAATTGCACCCTGGTTATAAAGTACTGATGAAACCCCAAATGGTGCTTGAGATTATCATCTTATTTCCAAGTATAACAGTGAAAGACACTTAACCACTCGTCTAATTAATCTCTTCTCTAATTGCTAGTTTTAGATTATAGCGAGAATTAAATAGAAGGATCAAGTGGTTTTAATCTGGGAATGCCAAAGTGAACCATTAATTTGCCAACTTAAGCTAGAGTTTAATTAGGAGTAACATTGCTATTATTACTAAATAGATTAAACTGTTGATTCTATAAAATCTATACTATAGTTTCTGTAGAAACTATACAATATGTTTACATTACAATATCTATCTATTCGATGTAATCTACAAAGTATATTATCTTCAGATTAATACCCCTTAGAAACAGGGAATACTCTTCAATTTGGTTGATATTTGCAACTGATTTTCTTAGAGGGTGATATTTAATAAGTAATACAATGATGTTCTTTAGCAGAATAAATTTAATCCATAGTTACAATATTAGTCCTTAGAGTTATTGTTCAAATGGTTTAATATAAACGTTAGATTTTGTCTCGTATTAAACTAATCATTAAAGCGAAAGAATCATTTTCATGTTCCGAAGAAAATAAACATTTTTATTTTGAGGCACCAAGAACTTTTAGTCATCTTCGCTTAAAGTGGTTAACTTATTAATTGTAATGGCTATACTTTCACATTTCTTCTGACGTACCTTCAGAACTTTCTGATACTTCTACAGAATGCCTGTGTACCTGCAGAAATACATTTTCGGAAAAATTGCAGATTATCTGAAAGTTTTATTATGACAATATATGAAAGAAAACCTAAAAATCCGTACGAAAAAAGTATTCTTCTATTTTAACTTTTTCCTTACGGGCGGTACGGATGCTGCGTCAGTAGATTTTTTTCTCTTGAAGTGCGGACTGGCGCAAATGTTGTATCAGTAGATATGTTTCCTCCAAGTGAGATGCCTGGTACATCCTCTGTACCGTTCAATTGATTTCCTTGAAGTAACGGCTGGTACTGATGCTGTAATTGCAGATCACAGTGCAGTTCTCTAAGTGCAGTCCTGGTACAGAAACTGTACCAATCGATTTGTTTCCTTGAAGAACGGGCTGGTACAAAGAATATATGCTTCTTCGAAAAACTAAACAATGGAAACTAATAATTTGATAGTTTTACTCTTCTACTTCGTTATAACACTCCCAAGTGTAGGGTAAAAAATGGTTCAAAAGGAGTATACGGTCTAGACAGTATACTGTAGAATTGAAAATTTCCCTTCAAATTTCTACATTCCATGCTTTTTATACCTCAGAATTGTTACGTGGAAATTTTAAAAATAATCTTATGCGATAAAGTGATGTGATTGGTTGTTTTCCATTTGTTAGCTTCACGAGGGAAAATGTGGTCTCATGGATACCAACAAACTGTGTCGATTTTGATGACCAGTTAACAGATTTCGCAGAATGTCACTCGCACATCGAATTGTCATATTTTTAAACTTATAAAATGAATTTAAGTCAGTCATAGATGTTAGCATTAAGCACAAATATGACTTGGAATCTATAAACGTATGATATATTATATGGAATCTTTCCTTTTTTAAATCAAACAACGATACATTAATAAAACGAATCGTGTAATCTAAATTGAAAATAGAAAAGATTGAAATGTCTTGGTATTAAATTATGAAATATTTACTGTAATTATTCTACGGAATCTTGGTTGAATCTACGATGCATTCTAAAACCCGAATGCGTCATCTAAATTTATAGTAGAGAAGACTGAATTGTCTCAAGGTTAAATCCTTCAGTATCAAAAACATCAACTTATATCGTGTTGCAAACTCTTCATAGGGGGAGCGAAATGTTTCTGAACCATTACGACAGAAATCAAACTTCCATTGTAAAGAGACATTCATATTGCCATGTTCTCCTGTCACATGGTACATGATGACAGGATGATGATGGCTATATATCATTATCATGGATGCTTCATTATTATTGCCTTATCTTCTATCCTTCCGCGACAGCTGATGTGCAGGAACAAGATAGATCTATCTCGATTACTTCCACCCACAACAATCTGATATAATCTGTCTGTCAGTACGTTCTAGTCAGGGTCGTGTAGCATATTACAGCGATCTCCCTGCTTCTCAAAGGATGGCAGTGGATTATATGTAATGATATATCGACGTAAGTTCCACAAGGTCTTGAAATGTTTGCAATATTCGCAAACAACAGCAGACATGGAATTTTTCATCTTTTTAATATAAGTGACTAAAAAAATCATCAAATATCGATACAAGATGAGCTACAAAGCACATCTTGTACTTTTATCTAGCTATTTTGGTTACAGATATTTCACAAAAATTCTGCTGTCTCAGTATTTCTCCTTCTTCTTATATTAACCCATTAATATCCAAATGGCATTGTTTCAATAATATTTTGCATACTAATAGTACATGTCCCGAAATAAACTGGAAAACTACTTAAACAATCATATCTGAAAATTTTATGCTTCATTGCCCTGTTTACCTTAGCATCCTTATTTAGGAAAAGTGCTATTAATCCAAAAACGCCTATCAAAATCAAAAATTATATAATATTCCAAAAAGAAAACATATTTATGACGCGTTTCTATATACTATTATATACGCTTTTTTATTTACATAAAAAAGCGTATTCTTACAATTGTATTTACTGATATATTTTTTAAATGCAAGTAAATTAATTGATAAATAATTGAACAAATTTACCCTTTTCTTCATCACATCAGAAAACTTGTTTCGAGTCTGATTTGAAAATAAAAAGGGTACATTATTAACCGTTCGCTTGCTATCTGCTGTTAGCGATTGAATATAAAAGAAACGAATACTCAAAATTTGTTTTATAAAATTTATGTTGAAAAAATAATTCATGTGAGTTTATGAGGCATTTTTAGAAGCTTCACTAAAACGGGACGCTAGGTATTAATTGGTTAATAGCAAATTTATGTATTATTTAATAACAAAACATTTTAGGTCAAAACTTATCAGAGTTTTCCAGTTATAATTTTGATTACTAAATAATTGCAAACTTTTGAAAAAAATATCTCTATTTTTTTACCTTTGCAACTGGATGTTTTTTTTATTTTAGTTTTACTAGATGGATCTGATGTTCGAATAAAATGCTTGAAAAAAAATGTTGTAAATATAAAGAGTTTAATAGACATTTTTTTACTTTTAGAAAAGTCTCGTCAAGATACCTTACAAACAAGATACCTAACTTATTTGCATAATATATTGGAAGAATCAACTTTGACTAAAAGTTATATGTAACATTTTACAAGGAAATATACGCGAAAGACAAAGGGAGACAGCACTTCCGATTTTTATTGTAAATAAGTAATTTTCATAAAAGCTGCCATGAAAACCTGTAGACTTTTCTGTATGATTTTAACTTTATCGTATACGAAATATGTCAAGAGAAAGTATGGTATCCGTCCAAAAAAGACCTTAATATATTTATAAATCTCCACGTTTTAAACCTCCATGAGACCGAAAAAAATAATGTTGGGAATTATGTCTGTTTATCTTTGAACGTGATAATTCAAAAAGGGCTACAAAAATGAAAATTGAAATAAGGTCTTTCCTTGACAGTTTTAGATAGATATGTGTCGAATTTTTATGGAAATGCTCTGTCCGGAAGTGTATGCTTGTCTGCCCACGCTATGCGAAAAATATCTCAAAAATGCAACAAGTTAGACAGATGGGATTCGGCATATAGATTTATCACCAAATTCATTATAGATACCTATCAAATTTTGGACGAAATCCGTCCACGGGTAGGCTGTTTGCCTATCTTGGTATTCCTACGTATGAGAAAGCGATAATCCAAAAATGAAACAAGGTAGAAGAGTGAATGTTAGTATATGATCTTTACATAATTTACATAACACCACCTCCTGTCCCCGTGCCTAAAGTCCTTATGACTCTTTATAAGCGGTTTGAATGGAGAGGAAGTGGAAACTTACTGAGACCACCAAGCGACTATACTGAAAAGAAAGGGAATGGTAACATGAGGGATAAAATGAAGGGTTGGACCTTTGAGGTATACTGTATAAGAAAGATGATAAACACAATCGGGAAAACTGTTTCAGAATAAGAATGCGGTAAAATAGTGGAATCATGGAAATGAACATGAAAATTAATAAAATATAAGAAACTGTTATACAAGATGGGAAAAGAATTTATAAATGCTGGAATACTTGAACAAATATTTACAACACAGAGAAACATATTGCACTGTAGATTTCTGTGGTACTTTCTAAAAGTGGTGAACTTCAAAATGCTCATCAATTTGGAGATCTGTTAAAGTTACGGGGGATTTGAAGCACTTCTCTAAGCGGTGAGGAAAAGAAAAACCTCTGCGAACGTACGATGATTCAGTAATTAAAAAAGCTCTGTGGACGGGATAAGCGAGACGATACAATGATGATGGCGCAGAATTGACATTGACGAGGCTTGCTTGAAGTAATGTTAATCTGGATTAAAAAACCAAAACTGCATATCTATTAATAAGAAGATGTAGAAAATGCTTGGTTTATTATCTTCACTATAAGACAAAGCTAAACACATAAAGTCTCAAATTGTGTAAGTCTGCGAGATAATCGAGGGGAAACACTCTCGCTTGTTATCTGAACAATATTCTCATGTGATCAGATTTTGTCTTCTTTTCCAAAGGCGAAAATCTTTGAAGAAAAATAACCTTTGAAATTATCTATATTTCAAAGGAAGTTCTTTAAATAAAGAATTTGCTTTTCCAATATGAAATTGTTGAAATAGTTTATTCTACATAATGAAAGAACCTTGCTTAACTCTAGTTTCTACTTCGTACAAATTCCTTTGTCCAAATACATGCTTCTGAAACAGAAACTTGCTTGAAATAAAATTGATGCCTAATTAAATTTCTACATGTTTCTCTAGAAAAGAAGCTTACATTTTTCAGCATCGGTCAGAGACCTATTTATGTTTTGAGCTATGATTTTCCAGAGTTTTGAATTTTTAAAAAAGAAAATAATTGTTGTCTTCTAAACGTAAGAAACTAGCTGAGCATTCATTAAAAATATTTTAGCAAATAATGTAGAGTATGCTGGGAAGCTCCTTTGAAGATTCTATGTAATTATATATAAGAAGGAATGCACGCTACAAAAGTTCTAAGATGCTTTTCAGTAAAACTCAATCGTTTGTGAGATAATAAAAGAAGCTTTTATTTTCGTTAGGGAGAAAATAAAAAGGAATTAAAAAAACATTTTTTGGTATTCAATTGAATTTTAGACTAGAAAAAAGAAAAGTGGTTGTTGATCTTTATACGGATGAACACAAACAAAACGCATGATATGAAACTAAGCATTTCATTGGATTAGGGCCAACAAAATTTCCAGTTATACAGTGACCTGCGGGAATTACACTTTTCTTTCTTTAAGTTATGCCGTGGAACAACAGTCGAATAAAATATCCATAAAGTTTTGTTTCAACAAAATATTTTTCCGAGCGTTTTATAGCAGTATGCAGTCACCGCTTTTTTAAAA
>BGPR01045368.1:0-12346 GCA_013235015.1 Araneus ventricosus | reverse complement strand
AATGACAAAATTTAAAATGAATCAAAGAACTATACACTTATTTGAAACAAATATATAGATACCACTGAATGTCCTTGTACTTAGAATCGTTAAATATTCTTACCACAAAATTCATTTAAATTAATTAAAAAATGCACGTTACTTTCTAACATTCGTGCCCATTTTCAAGAAATTCTTTGATTTAAATCTCACTTAATTTTACTTTTAAAGAGTTTTTTTAAATAACATGTTTACCTTCATGAAATATTTGAATTATTGAAATGCTCTGAATTTTCTTTTTTTTCTTATTGTCCAATCAATTTCACAGACATTCGAATATAATGAAGTATGTTAAACTAGAATGTCTCAAAAGGTCAAAGATGTTATTGCTTGGCATTATTTTATAAATAGAAGTTTTTTGATTTTGTAAACATATTTCTGAAAAAAATCATTGAAGTAGGAAAATTCATATTTTGCTTAATATTTCATTTGCATTGATTTATGAAAATATTTGTTAACTGAATTTAAATCTTAACAAAACATTCACACATTTTACACTTTCCTGCTACTGATTTCGTACAATAATAACCATATCCTGTTACCTCCAGTTTATTGAAATATTCGTAAAATAATTAAACATTTCGCATTACATCTCGCCCAGTTGCCGAATCTTCAGTAACGTTGAAAAGGATATGAAGCATTGCTTGTCTTCCCCAATCCTTTGACCAAGTGGTTTCGAGATTAGTTGTTGAAATAAACATAGTTACTTTAGTTCAAAGCCATTACCAAACCCAACCAGCAGGCATCATGTAGGTTGAGAATCCTTTAATAATGTTTCATTAATGAATCTCAATTATTTAATGGTGTGTTTGCTTATCCAGGAAACAGATTTTGCAATTCTTCCGCATTATTCTGAAATTCCAGTGTGAAATGGTTACTTCAAAAATCCTATCATGCAATTTTAATGGTGCTTAAAATTAGCATATTTACTAAGCTTCTTAACTAATTTTATATAGTCAATGAATAAATCTTCCAACGCATCCGTCCATAACTCCTTCGAAAATATTGTTTTGATATCTGATAAAAGTCTGGTCATGATATTTGATTTTCAAAATTATCCAGAGAAAATTATTTAATTTGAAGGGATTTTCATTTGCAAATTTAGGTTTTGAATGAAATATGAATGCATCATTTGCGTCATTCCTGAAAGCAGCTGAATATTATTTGAACCGATTGCAGAAAAAATATTATTACGTGCTAATAATAGAGATTTATGTAATCTTCAGTTCAAAGGATTCACTTTCGTACATTAAACATTGGACATACTTATAAATTATGTAGATATTGCACGAATTGTTTTCTTATTTAATGCCAATAAGCTTTAAACTGAAAGAAAACTCATTATATAGGAAGATAATTCTATATTGAACCTTTGATCAAATATGAAAATTTTGTGATTGACTGAAAATTCACAGAATTAAAATAAACATCGCGGACGAGGTAAAATCTCTTCAATGGCATTTTCGGAGTCCCGACCTGAATCAAATGGAAAATCTTTGAGAATTCTGGCTCGAAATGTTTACAAGGATGATCTTCTCTGAAATTCCCAACTAAAAGTTCTTGGAACAGCATTGACCCGGACACCATCCAAGCAATGTGTGGTTCTATAAACCGACGATTAATACCGACGACCGACAAGTAATAGAAAAAAAGAGTTTCCCACATCACTTACTGAAGAAGAACTCATATCGACTCTATACTCTTTGACTGTATGGTAATTTGTCCAATTTCTTATAAAAAATTAACTATATAATGTTACTAAATTTAAATGAATTTTTGCTGTGATTTCATTACATCATCAACTCTCCTTTCTTTTCATGAAATTATGCATTCCATAAAAATTTGATGCATATTTCTAGTCTTATGTCATCTATTTTTGAGATGCTGTATTTTTTACACTCTGTGTATGAAGTACTTTCTGATAGCAAGTTTTACAATGAACATGGTATTTCACATTCAGCATAATTATCCTACCTATAAAAATAAGTGATTTTAAAAATGAATTTAAATAAAATCAATGGAACTGTATTTTAGTTATCATGTTTAAATAGTAATTCAGTACACGGCAATTTGCCTTATTTTGTTCCATTTATTCGTTTATTGCCATTTTGCATATAATATTTTCGCGCTTTTTTTGGGGAAAAAAATACTCTTGCAACTTTATACTATAAAGGGATACAATATTATCTATATAGTGTTTTTATGCAAAATTGTTATTTCAAAAACCTAAATTGTTTTGATAAAAAAAATCTTTCGTTAAAATAATTCTCAATGGTGAATTAATGCTATAATAAAAAGTCATTTTATATAGAAATTTTTAAGGGGCTTATATTTGTTCATTATGAATGGTTCTACAAGTTAAATAAAGTTTAGAGAAAATAAAACAAATTAAGATTAAAAAATAAAAATTATAAGAAATAGGAAAATTCCATGGCTTAACTTATGGCTTTACAAATTTACGGAATTAAAGAAATCTCTATTTACTGAAAAGCCTTTATAAACTGTTCACACTTGAATTAAGTTGAGCTCAATAAGCTAAAAAGTCTATGTTGCCGATATGAAAAAAAAATTCTACAAACGTGCGAAAGAAATATTGAAAAGGCATTCTTCGCAAAAAAATAGAAGCTCTCTTTTCTTTAAAGAAATGAGATTAAATTCGGGTAAAGAGAATCCTTTCTGAAAGAATTTATTTAGGAAAAAATTCTTATATTCATAAATTGACTTATTATTAACCGTTTTAACTTCAATAAAAAAGTTCTAAAATAATCTTAGAGGATGTCAGCTGCCTAAGAATTCTAACGCTTGGAAAAAGTCATTAAATAAAGTAGAAAAAAGTATGAGAAATTCCGTTTTTTTAAGATTGTGAAAATATCATTAACCAATATATATTCTTTTGTAACAGTACCTCTTTCAATTTCATTTTCGCTTCAAAAAACATCAAGGTAAGGGAGAAAACTAAAATGAAAGTCCAATCTCATTTGTATTTTTTATTCAGAAAATAAGATTTTAAAAATGTGAAAGGAAATAATTTTTTATTCATTTTGGTTTTTCTTGTGTGAGCGCAGAATTATAGAATTCATAATTTTCCCATCAATTTCCGCATTTTTTATTTCTTCAGAATATTAAATTGTTATTTTTCAAACGAAAGAAAAAAATAAAATATTCTGTAAAACGAAATTCAATCGATAATAATTTTCAGTCTTAACATTCTTTCTTAGTACGTATAATTATTATAAAAATATAAGTCTAAGCACATAAAACTGGCGCCGCTGAAGCCTAGTGATAAAGTTCATTGGTATGGAATTGGAGACTCGCAGGTTGGTAAACCGGTTTCAATGAAGGCGGGCCTTAAATCGAGCATGCTTATGGGTTCGAGAGAGGTTCTCCAATGCTGAAGAAGACGGAATTTTAATATTTTAAATGTTTAATGTTGTCGACATAAGCATTTAGGATACGCACAGACACAAGAAAAAATATTAGTAAGTTATTAAAGAACGGATGCTGCCTTTTACATCAACAAAAATCATCAAATCACATCTTTAAATCGTCTCATCTCATCATTGATTGTCAACGTCCTGCTCAGGAGAAAACACGATGAATCTTCCTTGACGTCAGAATATGCAATATGGTAGTAACATCAGGAGGAATGAATTGCGCTATCCCACATGCAAACAGAATGGTTCACTAGCAGCTGGTTCCCATAGGGTGTTCCGTTCGACGCGACTGATTTAAGAACTGTTCGCAAAATGCTCGTTGTGAATAAAGTCCTGTCGGTATTTTGGAGAACACAAAAGTATTCTCAGATCACGTTCGGGCATGGTCCAGTGTCTGTCGTCGTTCCCCGCGAACCTCCTTCGGACCAGCAAGAGCAAACTTACAAACCAAGGCGTATTCCAAAGAGCTTTCGAAGACCTCCAATCAAATGGTTACTAACAAGTGATGATTTGCATTTTGAAGTGTGTTTTCTCCTTTCCCATCGCTCGTAGTTGGCTAGTTATGAAAATAATTACTTCGAATGGTTCGCAAGTGTGTGCGCATCTTTATATGGGGGCTTGGTGCACACTAAATATGCGTCGAGGGTCTAGGGCTCGTTCAGGTGGTTTGTGGTTATTTGGAGAATAGCTGTCTACTAAGATATCGTAATTTTCATATAGACAAAGGTCGAATTGTCAATATTTGCCCATGTGGTGAATGAGGTTCTGATATGCAAAGTTAAATTGTTAACGTCAAGCTGCAATGTGCTTAGTGTGACGTCACGTAGGAGGCATTGTCATCGGTCTGGGCATAAGAAGCTCAAACAATCCCTTTCTTTCACTCGCGGCAATAGCACTTCTCCCCCTCTCAGACAAGTGCGGTGTGACCCTAGGTGATGTGTGCGAAAATATCCCTCGTATAGCTTCGAAAAGAAAATCATTTTAGTTAAAACTAAACTCGGCAGTAAAAATGCATTTATATGATTGCAATACGGGAATTATGCTGAATAAATATATCGTCGCTTAACAGGAAAAATCATCCAAATCAATTTCTGAAGTTTTATAAGACTAAGGAAGAACTGAATTTTTCGAAACCAATTACGAATATTTTCACATCTGATATGATTATGAGACTGCACGTTCATGAAGATCTTTTATACTACACCGAAACTGCTTTGTTTCCAAAAGAGTAGATGCGAAGGGGCATAATTCTAGTATTGGAAAAAGTACGTTCCAAACACGATTGTAAATTATGGCCATCTAGTAACGGGATGAAAAAATAACACTTTACCTAGTGTTAAATTATTCTGACCTAAATCAATTCGTTTCCAACACAAAAACCATTACAAATGTGGGGGACCCAATCACCACTCACTGAAATTCAAATGATGTATTTAATTATTCCAACATAGTTAAGGATGAACTATGTAAAAATGAAATATGCACAATGCGACTGGTAATTAGAAAAACATCATTTCGTTGCCCGTCTCACAACAAGAGAATGAAATCATCTATTCTTTTTTAAAAGTACAGGAGCCCATCTCACTCCGTTATCTCAAGAGCTCGTCTTGGTCTTACTGGACCGTAACTATTATATCAATTAAGTCAGACACTTCAGCTTTAGGATCTACAGCCAGTTCTAGCTCTTCGATTTTAAACGCTTTTTGCAGAAAAGGCATTTTGAAATAATGATTAAATTGAAACTTTGGTACTCCTAAAATTGCTGTCTGCAAGTCCAAGTGCCTTGGAGAAGAACAACCGAATCCACCCGTTTTACCGTTTGGCTGTCACGTCATTGAAGCACAGTCACTGATCTTCACAAAAAACACTGTTACATAGCTCATATCACTTCGTAAAAACACAAGAATTCGGTCCTAAATCATAGTCCGAAGAAGTACTATTTTCACAATTCACTTTTAACTCTAACAAGACAGCGGAAATCTTTCAAGTCTCAAAATCTAATCACCCTAACTAACTATCTAACCATGCCGGACAGTTATCGCGACCAAGCTCCCATTGTTTGTGGGGGACGCAATCACCACTCAGTAAAATTCAAATCATATATTTAATTATTCAAACATGATTAAAGATTAACTATATACAAATGGAATATGTACAATGAGGCTGGTAATTACAGCATTTCGTTGTCCGTCTGACAATAAGAGAATGGAATCGTCTATTTCTTTCTCTTTAGTACAGGAGCCCATCTCGCTCCGTTATCTCAAGAGCTTGTCTTGCTCTTACTGGACTATCATCGATCCAAATCCGATCTAATCTGGTGTTCACAGCACAGGCGCTGGTTTGTTGTTCTCGCACAAATATATCTAATTCTGGTTTCAAAAAATAATATTTTATGTGTACTGAAAAATTTCACATAAAAGAAAAATTTTACACTTTCCGTTGCAGGTACGAATTAACAGAAAATACACTACTATGGAAATAAAGGATCGAACTTAAGTTTCATACTTGTCAGTTTTCAAATATTACTGCGACATTTCTCTTTTTTTTGTCGAAAATAGCAGAAATCTATCACAGTCCTACCCACATTACCTCTTAAATCATATGTCAGGTGCCTCTCGTTTATGGAAACGTATCTTGCCAAGTTTTCCTTGCTGCATTACTACGACGGAAAACTTAAAGGACCAGCACTAATATCTTTTACCTCATTTCAAATACCACTTTTCATATAAAATCGTTTATTTTAACATGTGAAGGTTTTGAACTTGATTTTTCCTGCCGTTCACAGACATCTACCATTGAAATCCCAGAGATCTACAACCTGAAATAATGTCTCTGGAACAACGGTTCCTTTTTCTTTCTTACCAGCCTTATATTTGTATAGCTGCACTGAAAGTTTGTTTGGAAGTTTAAAATATATGTTCTTTCATCAAACTATTCACATCTTCATTTTAAAAAATTAAATTTTACTAGAAGGAATATAAATGAGACATCTTTGTCGTGGAATATTATTGAAATATTTTGTAAAAAGAATAGATAGCATATTAAGATATTACGTACCCGAGCGAAATAAGGTATGCAACTTAATTGGATAAGAAGAGTAAAAGTTTCATGTAATCGAAACTTGATCTGAAGATAAAACACTATATAAATTTCGAGAAACGTTTTATGGTTTCTCTGTATAGTTCTTTCATATTTTTTCAAAGAACGAGGACTAAATGTATTATTAATGTAATTCAGTTTTCATATGAAATATAAATGCGCTAATTATTTTTAAACACTCTTATATGACATGACTTATTTCATGTTTGTAAAGATGGAATTTTTTGTTCACTACCTGATTGGGTAGAGTTTCGAAATTTTGTACATTTGTGTGTCCTCGATGACAATACACTATTTGAATTTTTTTAAATTTAATTATCAGCTAAACAGTTAATTCCGTGCAATTTTGTTTCAGTTCCTGTGGGTGGTAACCAAGTGGTAGTAAATTTTATAAAATACCGATTAATACTTTCAATAATATTTATAATAATGTATTATAAAGAACAGAAAAGCAGTTATTATTTAATTTTAAAAAAATTCACATTTGGTGATCTTATAGAAAGTGGGACTTTTAAAAATAGTTCCTATTAAATTTACTATGTTTTCGGATCCCTCAGAGAACGTATGATGTGCAGATTTAGAGAATCCAGGGTCTTTATTTCTGGCCGCAAAATGAGCAGCAGAGGCACCGGCGAGATTCGAACTCGCGATCTCCTGTTTACTAGACAGGCGCTTTAACCAACTAAGCCACGGCGCCGACGGTGAGGGAATTTGTATTTAAGAACAATCACTTTATGCATTAAGATATGTAAGTAGGAAAGTGGACATAAAAAATTATGTCTTTGACATATGTTCCGTAAGCATGCACTTGACAAAGGAAAAACAACCACCTACAGAAATCTCTTCGAGAAGAAATTCAGATGGAGAAATTTCAATCTTGTCTAGACGGCCTTTAAATTACAATAAAACACCGTTTATATGTCCTTCAAGGATCTGACGCGAAATAACGTGTAATCGAAAAGTTAATAAACAATTCTGCTACTAACTGTGAAAGTACTAACTAATGCTACTATGCAAGTTCATTAAAATGTAATAATTTTAAAGTCTTTTAGGATAGTAGTAGAATTTTATTTCATCGTACTGGAAGCAATAAAATTTTTTTTAAATTAAACATTTATCATAAAATTTAGAAAAACCATTCATTTATAGCATATCTTGAATACTAATTATACATTTCTTATTTTATACGATGTATTTGCATATACGTAGGCTTTTAAATTTTAAAAAAAGACTTTAATCGTCGTCTGACGTGCTGATTGTCAGTAAGTATAAAGTTTTCCCTTTAATATGTAATGAGAAATAATGAAAAAATTTTCCATAATATGTAATGAGAAATAAGTCAGTAAGGATAAAGTTTCTCCCTTAATATATAATGAGAAATAATGAAAAGTTTTTCCATAATATGTAATGAGAAATAAGTTAGTAAGGATCAAGTTTTCCCTTAAAATGTAATGAGAAATAATGAAAAGTTTTTCCTTAATATGCAGTGAGATACAAGTCAGTAAGTATAAAGTTTTCCTTTTAATATGTAATGAGAAAATTTGCGAATTTCAGAAAGGGAAAACGATGCATAAATACGTTCTGAAGCTTTGGTCCTTTGCATATCATAAATAAAGTACTTTATCATTACAATGGTTAAGACTGAATCTGTACTGTGGTGAAACGACGTATACGACGGGGAAATGGGAAACGTATGAACGGCGCTTTACTGTATATTGTGAATGCTCCAGTCGATGTATTTTATATTTTTGGGATTAGTAAACGACTTATTTTCTTATCTTAGTTATGCTCCAATAAGTAATAAATTGTGATAGTTAATTTCTCTTTTTATTTTAAAAGCTTCAAGAAAATTACTTCACTGCATTTCTGTTTTGTTAGTAATAAATCAAGATTTCTATAACAATTTTATTCAGCAGTATAAAAATCATTTCGCCTCCCCATCTGCTTGAGTTTTTCTGGAAGTCGAAGTATTCGAACTGAAAATCATATTTTTGCATAATTATTTGCCAAAAGAATTTGAGTCCATTTATTTGAAATTAAATTCTTAATCATTTAAGTGCTTTATTTATTACATCTTAAAATGCCTTGATATCATCAGTTAAATATAAAGGAACAGAATTTAAATTATCCTAAATTGCTAGAAATTTTTGTATGTTGAAAATGTTTTAAAGCAAAATGCACTTACATTGAGTTTTTTTAGATCAAAGCAAAGTTTTATTTTCAAAATATTGTGTACATAAATAAGCATTACGAATTAGTTATCCCAATTTTAAATTCAAACTTTTTTATATACTAGAGCTTAAACAAAAGAAGGCAACCTTTACATTTTAGTATATTCTATATATCTATAGTTTTTCTTCTAGTTATTTTTCCGTTGAATTGAGAAATCTTTAAAAAATTATGATTGAAATCAACATCTTAAACAAAACGAAGTATTTAAAAACTACGAAATTGCAACTGAATTCCTCATTCTCTTCTAATTGTGCATTGATTGAAACTCCAGATTTCTTTAAATATGTTTAAGAACGTGGTTTATATTCTTTTTCCTAAATAGACAATGAATGTAATCTGATTTATTTCTTAGCTTCAAAGTCAAATATATTTTGAAGATTACAACATTTTCAATATTTTATATTTATTTTAAGAATCTAAAAAAATTAAATAAAAAATCATTCTGAAAAAAAAAAGATTTACACAAGCCCAAATATAAACATCAGTTCGAATTTTCTTCAAATTACATCTAATGATTTTACCGTATTCCTTTCACAATTGTTTTGAAAATGGTTGTAAATCTCAAATCTCGTAGCGGTAAAAAATATTCTAGAAAACAACAAAGACAGTATTGAATAACCGAATCCATATTCCAACTCCGTCAAAACACCGCTTAATTTCGTTCTGAATATGCATGACGAGTTCCCGCATGTCTTTGAAAATCCTTTTTTGTTTCCGCCAAAAGAACCGTTCGTCTGGGTCTTAAGTTTCGACATACCCGCTCTTTTGATATTTGTACTTGAAATAAGATATCGTGGAACAACTGGTTTTGGCATCCACAAAATCACCAATGTTTTGAGATATATACATTCTTTTATTCAACCGGCCATGAATTAATATTATTTTTCGAAGCAGCGACAAATCATACACAGATTATACCCAAACGATTATACTCACATGGACTTCGAACGAAAAATAATAACATTATTCTAGTGATTTAAAAGTTTTTATTCTTTGTAAAATAGTTTAATTCGGTGCAATTGAATTTGTTATGCATGGAGCGTTCATATTTATCCATCGTAAAGTATAGTCAAACTAAAATAAATGTGTAGTTGCTCTTCTAAATTTTTTTCTCTGTTTCGGCATCTTTATGTTCTTTAAAAATTGTTTTTCAAGGAATCTTTCTTTCTGTTTATTTAGTGTTTATATTCTTAAATGCCTTTCGAATGAATTTTTGAAAATGATAAAATGAATGAAAATGTTGGTCAACAAATGAGAATTTTGTTATTTTTAACCGCTTAACCCCATAACATACAATGACGTCTCCGACTGGTGCATCGAATTACAGAATATTTGTTATTTAAATCAATATTTAAGTTAACGTAACAATTAGTTTTATATACAAAAGTGACCTGGACAAGCTTCAAAATCTCAAGTATCCTTTACTATCTTAAATAGATTGAAATAATAAAAAATATCTCAAATGGGTGGTGGCATCTAATTAGGAGGTTAAATAAAATCGTATGTTAAGGGGTTAGGACTTAACCCGAGTTAATTTGTCCTAAATACCGTAGGTTACAAAATAGCTCGGTCCTTAAGCGGTTAAGGGATTTCTATTGCTTATTATGGAAGAAATATTTTTTGGTTTTGTTTAAAGAGAAGAATTGATAATAAAACTAATTATAATTCACTAGATCCATTCATGAATTTTATAACCTTTTTAATTTCACAATTTTCTAAAAATAAATTGCATTCGAGTTGGCTTAGACATCGCAAAGCCGTAGAATTTCAATCGAATGTACTGAGTTCCATCCTCAGGACGTACTTTAAATTAGCATTATCCAAAAACTGGTGTGCGCTTTAGCAAAGCATTGGACTTGCTTACAGCCAGGCTTTCACATTAGCGTAACGCAAATGTGGCTAGATCTCCCTGAAAGTCCACCATAAAAACAACCTGCCTAAATTCAGAATTCTTCCCTAACCTAGGGGCTACATGGTCTTTTTGAATGATAAGAATTACCCAAAAATTGTTTGACTTAACGCGCTTTAGCAACGCATTACGCTTGCTACAGTCAGGCTGACTGTTGGAGGATTTAACCCTAATAAAACGCAAATATGGCTAAAGCAGCCTGGAAGATCACCATAAGAATGACTATATATATTTTTCATTTCTGTCAGCAATTTATATTACTTAAGAAATTAGGAATTCTGATTTTATTTCAAGATAATAAAAAGATAAGAATGAGTGGAAATACGAAAATTCAATGTTAATATGCAAAATTTCATTTTTAAAGTTATTTTCAGAATATGGATAATTAAGAAGAAAATAGTCCCAACAGATTTATTTGTTTCTATACTTATACGAGACCATCATAATTTCGGATATAGAAAGATACTCACACTGAATATATGTTGTTTTAATTACAGCATTAAGAAAACACAAGCACTGTGAATAAAATAACAATTAGTAAAAAAAATAATAATAAAATCATGAAGGAATGAAACAAATATGTACCTAATTTAAACAAAGTATACTATACTTACATCTTTAAGTTCCTTCAACTAGGAACGAGAAATATACTTACCACAAAATTCCTTCAATTTACTTAATAAATTCTTATTACCTCCTAACATTCATGTCCCTTTTCAAGAGGTTCTATATTTTAAATGCCGCTTAATTTTCATAGGCTGGAAATAATATATTTACTTTCAAGAAATATCTAAAATTTAATTAGGGAAAAACTACTCATTTAAATTATCAATTTTTTCCTACTTTTTAATAAATTTCACCAAAATCATAGTAAGACACAAGGAAAAATAACGGACTGTGTTAAAAAAACTAGAATGGATTGTAATGTCACAACTGTTATATTTCGGCATTATTTTATAAATATCAAATTTCTGACTTTGTAAATATATTTCTGAAAAAGCTTTGAAGTATGAAAATTCAATTCGTTTGTAATATTTCATTTGCATTGATTTATAGAAATGAACCATATTCTAACTATATTAAAACGACAACAAATCATTCACACTTTATATACATTTTCCTTTGCTACTGATTCTTCATATAATGAATATCCATCTCATGTTACTTCCTACATATTTAAATATCCAGAAAATCATTAAACTCTTCGCATTAAATCTCGCCCAGTTGCCGAAACTTCAGTAACGTTGAAAAGCATATGAAGCATTAATTGTATTTGCCGATCCTTTGTCCAAGTGGTTTCGAGATTAGTTGTTGAAATTAACATAGTTAATTTAGTTCAAAGCCATTACCAAACGCAACCACCAGGTATCATGTAGGTTGAGAATCCTTTAATAATGTTTCATTAATGACTGTTACTCATTTAATGGTTTATTTGTGTATCCAAGAAATAGATTTTGGAATTCTTCCACGTTATTTTGAAATTCCAGTGTGAAATGGTTGCTTCATGTTTCATGTCATGCAGCTGTATTGAAGCTTTAAATTAGAATATTTACTGAGAGTGTCCTAACTAATTTTATATATTTAATGAATATTCAATTCGTAAATCATGCAGCACATCGTCCATCACTCCTTT
>BGPR01045367.1:0-12346 GCA_013235015.1 Araneus ventricosus | reverse complement strand
TTTTCTGCCAATGCAATTCAACGAACCCATTTTTAGTAGAATAGCACAGAAGAAAAACTGAAAACAGATGCATGAGATTCTTCATTCTCTAATCCAGTTTCGTTTTGGCAGACAATTTATATGACTTCTAGAAGATTTTAAATTACGTTTGCATCTGAATGAGCGACAAATCGATGGTTGCATTCGAGTTCTTTTTTTCTTTTCCTCTCGGTAGTTTTTCCAAGGTATGGGTAAAAGGGCAAAAAGGGAAAACAAAAGAAAAAAAAAACCTTGCGTGCTGAATTTTGCAGAGATATCAACTGGTGGGGATTTATTTTTGTATCTAAAAGGTTTATTGGGAATGAAAAGGCATTTATTTTTTATAGAATAGTATATTACCTTGGTTACACTATTACAGAAAACTGTTTTCAGTTAAAGACCGCGGAGGCCTATTTGTAAAGTCTGAACTTCGGGACCGGAGATTGCAGACTCAAGATCGGAATCCACTGTCAAAGGTCCACGTGCTTGTGAACCTGGTTCTCGTTAAATCCGACGACGAGGTTTAAACGTCCTTCCACTGTTGTGGGGTGAACGTTAGAATGAGGGATACCCTCTAAGACACCATCCTCATCATATGACTAGGGATCAAAATTACGAGGTCCATCCCAGAAATGTCTTCTTGTTAATTGAGTACTATATTTGTACTAAATTAATTCCTACTGTCCTTCATCTTTTAATGCATTACTTGTGCGTTTTCATGAGCAATCTATGTTATTTTTTAGAATAACATGAATATTTATTTTTATACGCATAATAAAGATCTCCTTTCCATGTTTTGAAATAAAACTTAACTTTTAATTATTTTACAAGCCTTTTTTTAAAGAATTGGTATATCTATTTAAGATAGACGTTCTTATCTTGTACCTTTTTCCAGATAGAAACGCTAACTTAGAAGTTTTCTATCAGATGACGACGTAAGTTGTATATATTAAGCGATACATGTTTGGAATTAATAAAAAGGAAGTAAAAGTTATTAGAGATTTATTTGATAATATATTACCATATACTCATGATTGGGATATCATTAGTGATATTTACAAATTTATTTTTAAAAGATTAATATTGTCAAGAGTCAATAATAAAATAAAAGATATAGAATATTATACATTTTTATTTATGAATAAAACCTTTCATAATTGTAACTTTTCAGATATTTTGGATATATATAACGATCATTTTCTTATTAAGAATATAAAAATCAAACGAGCTTTTAAATACAATAAGCAACTTGGAAGATTGATATTTAACTGCAATAAAATTAAAGAAAGTAATAATATTGACAATTGCAAATGTAAAGAATATAACAATTTTATAGATATAAAGCATGGACATGTAATTACAGGTGACTTAAATATAGTAAATAATAGTATATTAAGAGAACTAATGAAAAAGGGAACCACAAACATAGAATGATAATATCCAATAGTAATGGGAATATTATAACACAATTAAAAAAAGATATAGAGAATTTTATATTGAAAATGGCCATAAAATATAGTATGCCTCTAGAAGCTTTTGAGAAGTAAAAACATAAAGTTTTGAATGATTTGTATAGACACAACTTTAAAACACATGATGAAACTAGATACCAGGATATTAAAACACAGATAGAGGATCTGCAGAGAGAATTTGTTATAGTTAATGTTGGCAAAATATCCAACAATCATGCCATCATTTGTAAGTATTATTATTGTAAAGTACTTAAAGATCATATTCTAAATAATGAGGCATATATTGAAACTAATTTCAGCACAAGAGAAATAGATAATAGAATTAAAGCTTTTCATAAAAAATTAAATATTTATTGTGAGAAAGTGAACTATCCCCATATTTTTCTTACACCAAAATTTCACAAAAATCCTACCAAATTTAGAGGTGTAACGAATGGGAGTTATAGTTATATAAAGAAAACAGGTAAAATTTTACAAAATATCTGCAAGAGATTATAAAACAATTAAAAGTATAAAATAATACAGTTATTATTAATAATTGCTATGAAATTATAAATAGTATTAAAGACATAAATATTTATTCTGTGCATACTTTTGATTTTCAAGATTTATTCAATAGTATAGATATCAAAGATATGATGAAAATTTTATTACAGTTTCGTGAAGATTTTAGCATTAATGAAGTGATTAATATTAAAAAATATAAAACATTAATAGAAGTTATATTAAAAAAAAATTATATTAGCTTTGACAATAAGTTATACCAACAAATTAAAGGACTCCTACAAAGTGGACCAGCTAATAATGCTCTAGCTAATTTATATTTACACTATTTTGAAAAAAGAAAATATTTACAATAATTCCTATATCATGTATACATAGATACATTTATGATTTGTTAATATGTTCAACAGTAGAAGACTACACACCACAAATTGACTTTTATCCAGAATATTTGATATTACTAAAAACTAATGAAGGTTTTTCTTCTGCAGATTTTCTAGATCTTGAAATAAAAATAGTTTATAATAAATTAAGCACTAAGATTTATGATAAAAGAAACACTTTTCAGTTCAATATAAACAAGTTACCTGGAATAGCAACATTAGTCGTCAAATATATAGAAATATCGTCTTAAATTATATTCATAGAAGCACTATTTTAGTCACAGACAGATTGAATCAGCAGTCTCATACTAATACATTTCTTGAAATTGCCATGAGATATGGGTATCCTATAAATTTCATGTATGATTATTTTAATAAGAAATGTTTAACACCATTAAAGTAAAAGTCTTTTAGATATATTTTTGATGTAATCATATATAATGGAATTAAAAAATATTTTACTAAATCACTTCATAGGTAGATGGCGCTACTAGATTAAGAATAAGATTGCATCATCTATTCTTTTATTTATTTCTTATGTACATTTCTAAAATATATATATATATATTAATATAAAAGGTTAAATTTAATTTACAGTTAATATTTTTATAGCGTTTTATTATAGTATTAAAAGCTTAATTTAGAAATAATATTTTCTCTTTAAATGCGGAACTGTCTTTAGGATAATGGTCAAGTCCTAAAAATATTTATAACTATTGAATAGGTATGTTATAAGTTATATACTTTCTCGTTTCTAATCTTAAAAGATTTTGGGGATTTATTCCCCGATTTTTTCGTTTTTCTAACAATTGGCTTTCGCAGAGGGTTGGCGCCACAAAATCTAGATTTAATGCGACACATATCGGTTCCCAAGACCGATTAGCATTTGATTGTTGAAATTCCAATTCTGGGTTGTCTTTTTCATTGTAGTAATAGTATATAATCGAACTATCTTCTGTACTTCATTTGTATGATTATTGATAAGGTAACTTTATTTTAATTTTAATTTTTAGATTAATATTTGTATATATTGAAAATATAAAAAAATGTTTTGCTTATTTGAAATATTTAACTATATATATATATATATATATGACGTCAACTTTTCAGGAGAGTAGAGAGTAGTTTGTAGAGACAGTTTAAATGAATTCACAGTTAATTAAAGCAAGCTCTTTATTTCAGGAAAGTTATTTCATGTTGAAGGAAATCAGATTATTTTAATACCTTATACGATAGTTAAAACGTCAAATCCATGATCATATTAGCGAACGGCTACGGCCGTGCGTCGTCGCGGCAGTTAAAATCAGAACAAAAAGGGCAGTTAATAATGCGCAGAAAACTTAAGTACCCGGAAGGCGGGGACTCCCCGGAGAAGACTCGTGACTCGAAGTGAAAGTAGAAGCGCGGTTCTTACGATGGAAGTAGAAGTAATTAAAAATGAAGTAGCGCTAAATAATACGATGAAGTAGCGCTAAATAAAAATAAAAGAGAAAGTCTGTGTTGTGTGTGTCTGTTGGCGGTCTACAGAACAGACCGTTGAACTTAGAGCCACCAAATTCGGTACAGGTACACTTTGGAGGATGGGAATGTGCACCTCGGATCCATTTTTTTCCAATTTTTTTATTCAAATTTTAATTATTTAAAAATTAAGCAAATGTTGGACGTTTTCGGCCATATTTTCGGGAATAACTTCCGAAAGAACTATTGTATGAAAATGACTTTTATACCACTTTAAAGTGCAAACAATTATCTTTCCAATGATATTAGTATGAGTACTGTGCGATAATTACTTTAAATCTTATAAGGTTTTAAATTATCATTAACTGCAGTCAAGGTCGCTCAAGGAGACCGTTTCTCTTTTCGACTAAAGGTAGGGAGGGAGAGCGGGGGGACGAGGGAGAACGCCGCTAAGCGGTCATTTGTCAACAACGAAAAGGCAGCCATTGTCGGTTGTTTGCGGTTAGAAGGAAAGGATTTAAAAAGCTCATCTCGCAATCAATAGGAAAATAGCGGCTGAAACAACTGGAATGATTTTCTGAATTACGTATAAAACCTCTTAATGATAAAGATAAAGGCGATATTTAAAATTCATTACAATTGATTAATTTCCGTCCAAAATTTTTTTTGTACACTTCTTGCGTAATGCAGAAAAAATTATTCAAATATAATTACTTTCTAAATGTATTACACAAAATGACTGACTAAAATGTTGACATAAAATGCAGATCAATACCTTTTACAGGTCATCAGTAATGTAGTTTGTAATACGATTAAGAGAGCTCTTTTGATTATAAGGGATAAGAAAGTAAATTCGGATATGAAAAGAACGCGGGTTAAATGTCTATCGAAATTTGAAGTTAAAAATTACTTTGTTAAGGGAACTAGGATATAAAATTACGCATAAGAGATTCATTTGAAATTATATTCCTGGCGAACAAGCTGGTCGCCGAAGGCGGCTAGTATAAACTAAAATTCGTTTCAAATTTTTATTGCTGCTTTAAAAAAATTAGTCTTTTTATTGTTTTTTTACATAATTAATGAAGACTGTGAGGTGATTGAATAAATCATTTTGCTACTATGTCACAGAAGACTATTAAAATAAGTTAAATAAATTCTATTACGAAATTCATTGATATTTATTCTACACAGAAAAATATGGCAACATTTGCATTTTTGTACATTCTTATTAAATCCCCTCATGAGTCAGAATAATTATATAATCGCATTCCTGCTCTACATACAATATAATCCATTTTTCTCACTTTTTTATAAATAAACACTGCCCTTTCGAACTATAGACAGTTTCAATACCGTCTGTTCCCATATTTATGTATTTTGTTCGCTACAAGGTCAGTTTTAAAGGTGAAATTGGAAAAGTTATTGAATCATGTCACTTACGTATGAAGCAGAAACTTTCAATTTTTGACTCGGTGGAATTTAGTAATAAATTATGCCGGAGTTTTCTCTTTTTTATATTAATTAATACTTGACGTAAATCCTCATCAACGAAGGTGGTGCATTCAATGTTGACACATTTTATCAAAAGAAATCTAATTGTAAAGTTTTGATATAAGAGAAAGTAAAAATTTCGTTTTTCATCTTAAATTAGTGCGAGTGAGTTACCTGTCGCCATCTGGTGTTCAACGCCATAAATAAAGTTCAAGTAGCTATTCTTTACTTGTAATTGTCGTCAAACTGCAACTTCCGCTTTTCACTATTTCTTAAAGCTCTCATATTTTTTAACAGAAGAAATTCCTTCCTCTGATTTTCTGATGGCATCTATAGTTCGTCACCTTTTGGAAAGTAAGTAGCCATTCAGCGAAAACAAAACGCAAGTGATCTGTAAAGCAAGGCCTCTTGGATTTTAGACATTTGCTGAAAGTGACCTCATTGAAAATTGGATAATACGTACTTCCGTCAGATTGTAAGCAAACATGGTTTCAAAAATCATTCTGATTAATATTTAAGAGTAAATCGAATTAAATAAAATTTATTTCCGTTAATCGATACAGTTTTGGCTACCTTTTATTTCGCCAGGAAAGTGATTGATTATGTTAGTATCAAAAATATTATTTATTTAATTTCTGGTACATTTGTTACTGTAGTTAATGGTTTTTACGGACTTTTATTCGCAGATTCGATCAATTTTTATTTTCTCTCCGGTCAATTTTCATATATAATGTAACCAATCAATAACAATGAACTACCTCAGATTTGAAGTCAATTAGATTTTCATTTGTTGTATAAAGTAGTTATCATAACACAAATTAAAATCAGTTTAAATAGTCAAGAATGCAGCTTACTTGTGTTGATTTTATTTAACACAAGTAATAAGGAAACAACCTAAAACAAATTATTTCTGAATAGATTAGAGAAGCACTAGATAAGTTTTCAGAAAACCTGTATAATCACTTTGATTTCACCCAAAATTAGAATTATTTATGCTGAGCTATCAATAAGCTGCTTTCAGTGAGAAGAAATTCATTCCAAATAATAGCATGATGAATTCTTAAAACACTTGGCTTAAAAAATTGTAATACTCAAATTAACTTCAATCGGGGGTAATATTTAAAGCCACTGTAATAAAGCATGAGAAATTCGCCTATTAGATCGGTTGTGCCCAATGTACGATTGAATATATAAAGCAAAAATATCAACTGTTTTTCAATCAAGAGTTTAGTTTAGTCATATTAACGAAGACGAGGGCTATTTGAGGAAGGACCTCGTAATTTTAAATAGTGGTCAGATGATGAGCAGGACACCTAAGTCGGCAACCCCGTCTCCACAGTTCTACTAAATCGCCGTTTCTGCTAAGAAATTCTTTGTCACATTAAGATACAGACTTATTATGAAAAGAATATATCGCACACTTAGATGAAGGTTGTCCAACTAAAAGAAATATTTTTGAATTAAACCCAAAGTGAGTTTTATTGAAATGATATCTACACTATTGGCCAAAAATATTACAAAATTTGTAAAATGAGGAACAGCTGGAGTTAACTTGAATACAGTGGCTCACAATCAGTTGTGGGAAATCAATGGGAAGTGTAACTGAGGGAAATCCCGTTTTACAGTGAAGATTTTCTCACGGGCATTTAGGGGACCGTCCACAAATTGATGAAGATGAAAATTATTTGAGTCCACCCCATTTTACAGTAAGTTGATAATGTTTTGAAACTTTCATCATTCATTTTGCTCCTTATACACATTGCTTACATGAATTTTCATAAAAATATGATGACTATTCGGGAAGATATAAAGGTTTCTTTAAAATTTTAACAAATTTTAAACATGTTTCTTGCTTATAACATGCAGAGTTTTATGCCAAATTTTGCGAAACTTACAGAATACTCGGCAATGTTGGAGAAGCAGTGTCTTAAAATTTGAAGTAAATACGTTGAATAGTAAAAGAAATATGAGTATTTTTAGTAAATAATGCTTCACTGTGCTTGAGCAAAACGTAGAGCAATTTTTCTCCATAACTTCAAAGTCAGATATATAGCGCAACTTATATAAAAATTCCTGTTTAATACCATTAAGATTTAGAAAGCTGTAGGTATTTCAGCCAGCAGAATTTCTGTTGTTTTCTAAGAGAAAAAAATGATGAGGGCTTTTCCACAAATCAATATTTTTTAAACTTGAATTTTCGAACAGCAATATTGAATTTTATAAAAGTTGAATATCCTGAGGACTCATGTGTACTTATAAATTAAATACATAATTAAAATTGCAATTCGACGAGTAATTCTCAAAGATTCAAGTTTAAAAAATATTGATTTGTGGAAAACCCATAATCACTTTTTTTTCTCTGAAAACAACCGAAATTTTTCTGGCTGTAATGCCAACAGCTTTCTAATCTTAACGATTGCCTTAAATAAAAATGAAATGAAGGCTTTGAAGCCTCAATAAAAAAAATTACCCTGCGTTTAGCACATGCTCAAGAAAACATTATTTACTAAAAATGCTCATATTTCCTTCACGATTCAACATATTTACTTCAAAGTTTAATGCAATGCTTCTTTAACATATTGATAAATATTTTGTAAGTTTCGCAATATTTGACATAAAACTCTGTACGTTATAAGCAAAAAACATGCGATGTTTTAAAGAAACCGTTATATCTTCCCGAATACTCATGCTATTTTCATGAAAATACTCGTAAGCAATGTGCATAAGAAGCAAAACGATTGATAAATGTTTCAGAACATTATGAGCTTACTGTGAAACGGTGTGAGCCCAAATCATTTTCGTCTTCATCAATTTGGGAACGGTCCCCTAAATGTCATAGTGAGAAAATCTTCACTATAAAATGTGAGTTCTAACGACTTTGTTTCCCACGATTCTCCACAACTAATTGTGAACCATTATATTCAAATTAACTCCAAATGTTTCGCAATTTACATATCTTGCAATACTTTTGGCCAGTAGGAATAGTATATGGAATCGAAGTGTCGTAAATCTTTTAGTAATACTACTTCCTATTTTAGCACGCAGCTCGCCTTTGTTCTTCATATTGGTTTCTTTTGCCTCAGGTTACTTTTTATTGCGTTAAGCTAAAAGTGCTTTCTTAAATTGTAACAGGGTTCATATAGGTATACGAAATTTTTACTTTCAGACATTTAAAAACGAAATAAGTCAATGAGATGACTTCTGTAATTTTATCATTCAAGGTAAACTTAACTCCAGGAATCAATAATTTATTAGTTCCAAGCAAATAATTTCGTTTTCCACGCACGCATATAAATGTGTGGATCTGGAATCACTGGCTAATAATGTTGGCTGAAACTTTTCTCATTATTTTTATGTGATACCATTCCTTCATATGAAAGGCTAGTGTCAGTACAAAAAAGGTATTTGGATACGATAAACGTCTTTTAAAACTTTTATTTTGTGGAATTTTTCCTCTCGATCAAAGAACACAGGATTTTTTAAAAATCTCCTATGAAGCTTAAGATCAGGGAATGACACAATCCTCTTTCTCGTCTGTCCATATTAAATAGGTCAATCGTGTTTATGAAAATAAAACTTGGTACTCTAATTAGATTCTGTTTCTTTTGAGAACTGGAAAAATTCAGGTATGGATAAAGAAATGCATTAAAGATATTAGAAAATATTATATTATATATTTTTGAATAATTTCATACATTCGTTTAAAATTTGTTCTAAAATGTAATATCTTTAAATTTTTAATGTTATTTGTTTGCTTAAAATTGCTGTTTATGAGTAATTTTGAATTATCTAATTTTTACAATGAATCTTTGATTCTCTTAAGTTATAACTAGCTGCATGACCCGGCGTTGCACGGGCTAAATCGAATAATACCTGAGGTCACGTGACACATGCCTAATGTGTGTTATAATATTGTTGAAGTGTGTTGTATTAGTGTTTTCACCTCCTGCTTCAGCTGGATGTAGATGAGAGGTCCTGTGATAAATCTGGCCATGAATTCTGAAGCAATACGCTCCTCTCCCTGTAGACGGTACAATCTGTGCACCCATTGAAGCACTGGTACGACCTTATGTTATTTTTGAAATGCACTGATAATTCATCGGAGCCATCCATCAATCCTTTCATTTCCACTGGATACACTGAAGCCTGCTCAATTATATTTCCATTATTACAGAAATGAGTGTAAATTCCTCTGGTATTCTATTCATCCCGGAAATACAACCCTCCGCATTTCAGACAGAGATTGTCCATTTCTCCACAGTTGTGTTCTTCAGTTCAGAACAGTTCTAGCTGTATATAAAGTTTGTATCTGATGGTGATTTTGTCCTTCATTAACATTTAGACGGCGTTCTCTTTCATGTTGTAGCATGGCTGACAATCGGCTATTTCTTTGTTCGTTTGTTCCTTCGGCTCTTCTCTCCTGGCCACGTTGTGCTATTATTACCAATCGGCTATTTCTTTGTTCTTCTGTTTCTTCGGCTCTTCTCAGCTGGCTACGTTGTCCCATTACTGCTAATCGGCTATTTCTTTGTTCTTCTGTTTCTTCCGCTGTTCTGTCCTGGCCACGTTCTGCCATAGTTGACAATCGGCAGCTTCTTTCTTCTTCAGTTTCAACAACTCTCCTTTCACGTTTTCTAATTGCCTCCCGTCTACTGGCAGCATCCCCTGTAATTCCTCTTTTTCTTTTAGGCATCGGAAAAAGCGAGAATTGAACAAAGCAAAAATAGTAACTTCCAAATATCAGCTTAAAATAGAAGCTTCCACAAATATTTAAACTTGATCAAATCAATGAATAATGATTAAAATCACTAACATAACTAATCTATATCTTTCGGCACATAACTTTACAGAAACAAAACACCCCTTTTAATTTCGTTAAAATGATTTTGTTGGACGTTATATCACGGGCTAGAAAAAAGAATTTATACACTTTCAACAATACATTTTTTTATTTCTGTCAGCGTCACTTTTTTATTGTTGTTGTAACAATGTTCCTTAAAGTAAACGACTTCAACAATAAAATATATTTTGAATTGCGCTGTAACAATGAAAAGTATTGTTGCAAAGTATCCGAAACAATGAAAAGTATTGTTGTAAATTA
Source organism: Araneus ventricosus (assembly GCA_013235015.1). Classification (NCBI taxonomy): domain Eukaryota; kingdom Metazoa; phylum Arthropoda; class Arachnida; order Araneae; family Araneidae; genus Araneus; species Araneus ventricosus. The sequence goes on along the minus strand of BGPR01045367.1, from coordinate 1,919 downwards.
GTTTTTAATTAATATCTTTTTCACTAATTAAAATTTCGGAATTTAAATGACCGAAATGGCTTCCCTGGATTATTCCCCATCTTTTGGTACTTTCCGCGCGCTTCTCCGTTCGTCGGTTCGTGAGAAGATAGAAGGACATACATACATACATACATACATACATACATACATACATACATACGTTTGTTTACCTTCTTTATCTTTGAGACAATCGTAATGAGCCAAGATCAAAGCACAACGTTAAGGCTGGCGTGAAGCTGGTAACCAGCTTGGCGAAATTGAGTGCTTTATCGCCAGATTTACAGACGAAAGAATAGCCTCGAAATTTTAAATATTATGGTATTTGTTTGATCTGGAACAAAACTTCAACAAAACTGATGTTTCGTATTATACAGGAAACATTAAAGTTCTATCTTCGTGTTTTACAAAAGTTTACAGAGGCTATTGGGATGTTTTGATTTAATTTCTTCTGCAAGTTATGAATAAAAAGTTAATACTCTTAACACTTTCGCGGACAGTATATTTTGATGAACTACAAAAATAGACAGGCGATTTTTTTAAGTACAGTCTTCTAATTTACACATGAGCTAGTGAACGGAAATTTATAATCACGAAAAGAAAGAGACAAAACAAATTAAAACACTCTATGAACCAGTTAGACATTATTTTAAAGAGCATACTAATTTAAAAAAAGTAAGAAGTTATGGAAATGGATACATGATAATGTGGTTTATAAATTTGTATGTTTTAGCCTTCATGCCATTTTGCATCACAATAAAAACGAATGCAAACATACGCGAATGTGTAATCCATAAAATCATAGATAAGCCGATCGTACCTCCTTTACATGCTATTTATTCATGTATTAATACTAAATACGTATCTTTGAAGCATTTTCGAAAGTCTGCATCGTCTGCAGCCTTTTTTTTTACACAGCTTTATTTAACTCGACTTGTTTCATGTTCGTAAAGATAGAATGTTGCAATTGATTTTTCACTTATTTCCTGATGTGCTAAAATTTTGAAATCTTTACACATGTGCATGCTCGATTAAATTACAATATTTTAATATTTTTAGAAGTTAATTTTGCTTTAATTGATTAATTTAATCAATTTTTATTCCAACTGGTATTGAATTTGAAAACACTTAATTTCAAAATTTCATATTATTTAGAGTGATGAATTAAGATTAAGAATTAAAGATTAGTAAGTAGAAAATAATTAAAATAAAAAAAATTACATTTTAGTATGCTTATAAAAATTTGTTTTTAAATACTGTTTTTACTAAATTTATTTCTTGTTTCTCCATAAGTAAGTTTGTGCTATGAGAATTTCGTAGGAAAATTCTATTTTTTTCATTCTTAGCATTAAAAATTACCTGCCACGAAAGATTTCCTATAATATTGATTCGAGTAACTAATATATTCATAATTTCTTTTGGAACATATTTAAAAATTAATATGTTTACTGGTTTTCATTTAGTATTTCATTCTAATAAAATCTTATACAATAAAAGATTTATTAAAAGATAATTTTTTCCCCATCCAGATATATTTAATTAAATGAAAACATACAATTAATTCCTTACAAATCTCGTAAAGAACATATTTGTGGGGTTCTTCAGTTGGCATTTCTTTACAGACTTAATTTTTTCTCAAGGTAAATCACGTGTAAGCAAAATTCCACTTAACCAGCAAAAAAACTATTTTCTTCTACAAAAACAAAATCAGCTTGCATAAAAATCGCCCAAATGAATTAATATTTTACTTTAACGTCTCATTATGAATTCCAATGCATATTGCATGTAAAAAATCAGAAATTTATGCGATAAATTTAAAGCAGAAAAACTGAAGTTCGACCTTTTTTCACATCCACTGGAAGTGAAACTTAAATTCTGACAACACATCTCTTGAGGCATTG
>BGPR01045366.1:0-12346 GCA_013235015.1 Araneus ventricosus | reverse complement strand
AATGACAAAATTTAAAATGAATCAAAGAACTATACACTTATTTGAAACAAATATATAGATACCACTGAATGTCCTTGTACTTAGAATCGTTAAATATTCTTACCACAAAATTCATTTAAATTAATTAAAAAATGCACGTTACTTTCTAACATTCGTGCCCATTTTCAAGAAATTCTTTGATTTAAATCTCACTTAATTTTACTTTTAAAGAGTTTTTTTAAATAACATGTTTACCTTCATGAAATATTTGAATTATTGAAATGCTCTGAATTTTCTTTTTTTTCTTATTGTCCAATCAATTTCACAGACATTCGAATATAATGAAGTATGTTAAACTAGAATGTCTCAAAAGGTCAAAGATGTTATTGCTTGGCATTATTTTATAAATAGAAGTTTTTTGATTTTGTAAACATATTTCTGAAAAAAATCATTGAAGTAGGAAAATTCATATTTTGCTTAATATTTCATTTGCATTGATTTATGAAAATATTTGTTAACTGAATTTAAATCTTAACAAAACATTCACACATTTTACACTTTCCTGCTACTGATTTCGTACAATAATAACCATATCCTGTTACCTCCAGTTTATTGAAATATTCGTAAAATAATTAAACATTTCGCATTACATCTCGCCCAGTTGCCGAATCTTCAGTAACGTTGAAAAGGATATGAAGCATTGCTTGTCTTCCCCAATCCTTTGACCAAGTGGTTTCGAGATTAGTTGTTGAAATAAACATAGTTACTTTAGTTCAAAGCCATTACCAAACCCAACCAGCAGGCATCATGTAGGTTGAGAATCCTTTAATAATGTTTCATTAATGAATCTCAATTATTTAATGGTGTGTTTGCTTATCCAGGAAACAGATTTTGCAATTCTTCCGCATTATTCTGAAATTCCAGTGTGAAATGGTTACTTCAAAAATCCTATCATGCAATTTTAATGGTGCTTAAAATTAGCATATTTACTAAGCTTCTTAACTAATTTTATATAGTCAATGAATAAATCTTCCAACGCATCCGTCCATAACTCCTTCGAAAATATTGTTTTGATATCTGATAAAAGTCTGGTCATGATATTTGATTTTCAAAATTATCCAGAGAAAATTATTTAATTTGAAGGGATTTTCATTTGCAAATTTAGGTTTTGAATGAAATATGAATGCATCATTTGCGTCATTCCTGAAAGCAGCTGAATATTATTTGAACCGATTGCAGAAAAAATATTATTACGTGCTAATAATAGAGATTTATGTAATCTTCAGTTCAAAGGATTCACTTTCGTACATTAAACATTGGACATACTTATAAATTATGTAGATATTGCACGAATTGTTTTCTTATTTAATGCCAATAAGCTTTAAACTGAAAGAAAACTCATTATATAGGAAGATAATTCTATATTGAACCTTTGATCAAATATGAAAATTTTGTGATTGACTGAAAATTCACAGAATTAAAATAAACATCGCGGACGAGGTAAAATCTCTTCAATGGCATTTTCGGAGTCCCGACCTGAATCAAATGGAAAATCTTTGAGAATTCTGGCTCGAAATGTTTACAAGGATGATCTTCTCTGAAATTCCCAACTAAAAGTTCTTGGAACAGCATTGACCCGGACACCATCCAAGCAATGTGTGGTTCTATAAACCGACGATTAATACCGACGACCGACAAGTAATAGAAAAAAAGAGTTTCCCACATCACTTACTGAAGAAGAACTCATATCGACTCTATACTCTTTGACTGTATGGTAATTTGTCCAATTTCTTATAAAAAATTAACTATATAATGTTACTAAATTTAAATGAATTTTTGCTGTGATTTCATTACATCATCAACTCTCCTTTCTTTTCATGAAATTATGCATTCCATAAAAATTTGATGCATATTTCTAGTCTTATGTCATCTATTTTTGAGATGCTGTATTTTTTACACTCTGTGTATGAAGTACTTTCTGATAGCAAGTTTTACAATGAACATGGTATTTCACATTCAGCATAATTATCCTACCTATAAAAATAAGTGATTTTAAAAATGAATTTAAATAAAATCAATGGAACTGTATTTTAGTTATCATGTTTAAATAGTAATTCAGTACACGGCAATTTGCCTTATTTTGTTCCATTTATTCGTTTATTGCCATTTTGCATATAATATTTTCGCGCTTTTTTTGGGGAAAAAAATACTCTTGCAACTTTATACTATAAAGGGATACAATATTATCTATATAGTGTTTTTATGCAAAATTGTTATTTCAAAAACCTAAATTGTTTTGATAAAAAAAATCTTTCGTTAAAATAATTCTCAATGGTGAATTAATGCTATAATAAAAAGTCATTTTATATAGAAATTTTTAAGGGGCTTATATTTGTTCATTATGAATGGTTCTACAAGTTAAATAAAGTTTAGAGAAAATAAAACAAATTAAGATTAAAAAATAAAAATTATAAGAAATAGGAAAATTCCATGGCTTAACTTATGGCTTTACAAATTTACGGAATTAAAGAAATCTCTATTTACTGAAAAGCCTTTATAAACTGTTCACACTTGAATTAAGTTGAGCTCAATAAGCTAAAAAGTCTATGTTGCCGATATGAAAAAAAAATTCTACAAACGTGCGAAAGAAATATTGAAAAGGCATTCTTCGCAAAAAAATAGAAGCTCTCTTTTCTTTAAAGAAATGAGATTAAATTCGGGTAAAGAGAATCCTTTCTGAAAGAATTTATTTAGGAAAAAATTCTTATATTCATAAATTGACTTATTATTAACCGTTTTAACTTCAATAAAAAAGTTCTAAAATAATCTTAGAGGATGTCAGCTGCCTAAGAATTCTAACGCTTGGAAAAAGTCATTAAATAAAGTAGAAAAAAGTATGAGAAATTCCGTTTTTTTAAGATTGTGAAAATATCATTAACCAATATATATTCTTTTGTAACAGTACCTCTTTCAATTTCATTTTCGCTTCAAAAAACATCAAGGTAAGGGAGAAAACTAAAATGAAAGTCCAATCTCATTTGTATTTTTTATTCAGAAAATAAGATTTTAAAAATGTGAAAGGAAATAATTTTTTATTCATTTTGGTTTTTCTTGTGTGAGCGCAGAATTATAGAATTCATAATTTTCCCATCAATTTCCGCATTTTTTATTTCTTCAGAATATTAAATTGTTATTTTTCAAACGAAAGAAAAAAATAAAATATTCTGTAAAACGAAATTCAATCGATAATAATTTTCAGTCTTAACATTCTTTCTTAGTACGTATAATTATTATAAAAATATAAGTCTAAGCACATAAAACTGGCGCCGCTGAAGCCTAGTGATAAAGTTCATTGGTATGGAATTGGAGACTCGCAGGTTGGTAAACCGGTTTCAATGAAGGCGGGCCTTAAATCGAGCATGCTTATGGGTTCGAGAGAGGTTCTCCAATGCTGAAGAAGACGGAATTTTAATATTTTAAATGTTTAATGTTGTCGACATAAGCATTTAGGATACGCACAGACACAAGAAAAAATATTAGTAAGTTATTAAAGAACGGATGCTGCCTTTTACATCAACAAAAATCATCAAATCACATCTTTAAATCGTCTCATCTCATCATTGATTGTCAACGTCCTGCTCAGGAGAAAACACGATGAATCTTCCTTGACGTCAGAATATGCAATATGGTAGTAACATCAGGAGGAATGAATTGCGCTATCCCACATGCAAACAGAATGGTTCACTAGCAGCTGGTTCCCATAGGGTGTTCCGTTCGACGCGACTGATTTAAGAACTGTTCGCAAAATGCTCGTTGTGAATAAAGTCCTGTCGGTATTTTGGAGAACACAAAAGTATTCTCAGATCACGTTCGGGCATGGTCCAGTGTCTGTCGTCGTTCCCCGCGAACCTCCTTCGGACCAGCAAGAGCAAACTTACAAACCAAGGCGTATTCCAAAGAGCTTTCGAAGACCTCCAATCAAATGGTTACTAACAAGTGATGATTTGCATTTTGAAGTGTGTTTTCTCCTTTCCCATCGCTCGTAGTTGGCTAGTTATGAAAATAATTACTTCGAATGGTTCGCAAGTGTGTGCGCATCTTTATATGGGGGCTTGGTGCACACTAAATATGCGTCGAGGGTCTAGGGCTCGTTCAGGTGGTTTGTGGTTATTTGGAGAATAGCTGTCTACTAAGATATCGTAATTTTCATATAGACAAAGGTCGAATTGTCAATATTTGCCCATGTGGTGAATGAGGTTCTGATATGCAAAGTTAAATTGTTAACGTCAAGCTGCAATGTGCTTAGTGTGACGTCACGTAGGAGGCATTGTCATCGGTCTGGGCATAAGAAGCTCAAACAATCCCTTTCTTTCACTCGCGGCAATAGCACTTCTCCCCCTCTCAGACAAGTGCGGTGTGACCCTAGGTGATGTGTGCGAAAATATCCCTCGTATAGCTTCGAAAAGAAAATCATTTTAGTTAAAACTAAACTCGGCAGTAAAAATGCATTTATATGATTGCAATACGGGAATTATGCTGAATAAATATATCGTCGCTTAACAGGAAAAATCATCCAAATCAATTTCTGAAGTTTTATAAGACTAAGGAAGAACTGAATTTTTCGAAACCAATTACGAATATTTTCACATCTGATATGATTATGAGACTGCACGTTCATGAAGATCTTTTATACTACACCGAAACTGCTTTGTTTCCAAAAGAGTAGATGCGAAGGGGCATAATTCTAGTATTGGAAAAAGTACGTTCCAAACACGATTGTAAATTATGGCCATCTAGTAACGGGATGAAAAAATAACACTTTACCTAGTGTTAAATTATTCTGACCTAAATCAATTCGTTTCCAACACAAAAACCATTACAAATGTGGGGGACCCAATCACCACTCACTGAAATTCAAATGATGTATTTAATTATTCCAACATAGTTAAGGATGAACTATGTAAAAATGAAATATGCACAATGCGACTGGTAATTAGAAAAACATCATTTCGTTGCCCGTCTCACAACAAGAGAATGAAATCATCTATTCTTTTTTAAAAGTACAGGAGCCCATCTCACTCCGTTATCTCAAGAGCTCGTCTTGGTCTTACTGGACCGTAACTATTATATCAATTAAGTCAGACACTTCAGCTTTAGGATCTACAGCCAGTTCTAGCTCTTCGATTTTAAACGCTTTTTGCAGAAAAGGCATTTTGAAATAATGATTAAATTGAAACTTTGGTACTCCTAAAATTGCTGTCTGCAAGTCCAAGTGCCTTGGAGAAGAACAACCGAATCCACCCGTTTTACCGTTTGGCTGTCACGTCATTGAAGCACAGTCACTGATCTTCACAAAAAACACTGTTACATAGCTCATATCACTTCGTAAAAACACAAGAATTCGGTCCTAAATCATAGTCCGAAGAAGTACTATTTTCACAATTCACTTTTAACTCTAACAAGACAGCGGAAATCTTTCAAGTCTCAAAATCTAATCACCCTAACTAACTATCTAACCATGCCGGACAGTTATCGCGACCAAGCTCCCATTGTTTGTGGGGGACGCAATCACCACTCAGTAAAATTCAAATCATATATTTAATTATTCAAACATGATTAAAGATTAACTATATACAAATGGAATATGTACAATGAGGCTGGTAATTACAGCATTTCGTTGTCCGTCTGACAATAAGAGAATGGAATCGTCTATTTCTTTCTCTTTAGTACAGGAGCCCATCTCGCTCCGTTATCTCAAGAGCTTGTCTTGCTCTTACTGGACTATCATCGATCCAAATCCGATCTAATCTGGTGTTCACAGCACAGGCGCTGGTTTGTTGTTCTCGCACAAATATATCTAATTCTGGTTTCAAAAAATAATATTTTATGTGTACTGAAAAATTTCACATAAAAGAAAAATTTTACACTTTCCGTTGCAGGTACGAATTAACAGAAAATACACTACTATGGAAATAAAGGATCGAACTTAAGTTTCATACTTGTCAGTTTTCAAATATTACTGCGACATTTCTCTTTTTTTTGTCGAAAATAGCAGAAATCTATCACAGTCCTACCCACATTACCTCTTAAATCATATGTCAGGTGCCTCTCGTTTATGGAAACGTATCTTGCCAAGTTTTCCTTGCTGCATTACTACGACGGAAAACTTAAAGGACCAGCACTAATATCTTTTACCTCATTTCAAATACCACTTTTCATATAAAATCGTTTATTTTAACATGTGAAGGTTTTGAACTTGATTTTTCCTGCCGTTCACAGACATCTACCATTGAAATCCCAGAGATCTACAACCTGAAATAATGTCTCTGGAACAACGGTTCCTTTTTCTTTCTTACCAGCCTTATATTTGTATAGCTGCACTGAAAGTTTGTTTGGAAGTTTAAAATATATGTTCTTTCATCAAACTATTCACATCTTCATTTTAAAAAATTAAATTTTACTAGAAGGAATATAAATGAGACATCTTTGTCGTGGAATATTATTGAAATATTTTGTAAAAAGAATAGATAGCATATTAAGATATTACGTACCCGAGCGAAATAAGGTATGCAACTTAATTGGATAAGAAGAGTAAAAGTTTCATGTAATCGAAACTTGATCTGAAGATAAAACACTATATAAATTTCGAGAAACGTTTTATGGTTTCTCTGTATAGTTCTTTCATATTTTTTCAAAGAACGAGGACTAAATGTATTATTAATGTAATTCAGTTTTCATATGAAATATAAATGCGCTAATTATTTTTAAACACTCTTATATGACATGACTTATTTCATGTTTGTAAAGATGGAATTTTTTGTTCACTACCTGATTGGGTAGAGTTTCGAAATTTTGTACATTTGTGTGTCCTCGATGACAATACACTATTTGAATTTTTTTAAATTTAATTATCAGCTAAACAGTTAATTCCGTGCAATTTTGTTTCAGTTCCTGTGGGTGGTAACCAAGTGGTAGTAAATTTTATAAAATACCGATTAATACTTTCAATAATATTTATAATAATGTATTATAAAGAACAGAAAAGCAGTTATTATTTAATTTTAAAAAAATTCACATTTGGTGATCTTATAGAAAGTGGGACTTTTAAAAATAGTTCCTATTAAATTTACTATGTTTTCGGATCCCTCAGAGAACGTATGATGTGCAGATTTAGAGAATCCAGGGTCTTTATTTCTGGCCGCAAAATGAGCAGCAGAGGCACCGGCGAGATTCGAACTCGCGATCTCCTGTTTACTAGACAGGCGCTTTAACCAACTAAGCCACGGCGCCGACGGTGAGGGAATTTGTATTTAAGAACAATCACTTTATGCATTAAGATATGTAAGTAGGAAAGTGGACATAAAAAATTATGTCTTTGACATATGTTCCGTAAGCATGCACTTGACAAAGGAAAAACAACCACCTACAGAAATCTCTTCGAGAAGAAATTCAGATGGAGAAATTTCAATCTTGTCTAGACGGCCTTTAAATTACAATAAAACACCGTTTATATGTCCTTCAAGGATCTGACGCGAAATAACGTGTAATCGAAAAGTTAATAAACAATTCTGCTACTAACTGTGAAAGTACTAACTAATGCTACTATGCAAGTTCATTAAAATGTAATAATTTTAAAGTCTTTTAGGATAGTAGTAGAATTTTATTTCATCGTACTGGAAGCAATAAAATTTTTTTTAAATTAAACATTTATCATAAAATTTAGAAAAACCATTCATTTATAGCATATCTTGAATACTAATTATACATTTCTTATTTTATACGATGTATTTGCATATACGTAGGCTTTTAAATTTTAAAAAAAGACTTTAATCGTCGTCTGACGTGCTGATTGTCAGTAAGTATAAAGTTTTCCCTTTAATATGTAATGAGAAATAATGAAAAAATTTTCCATAATATGTAATGAGAAATAAGTCAGTAAGGATAAAGTTTCTCCCTTAATATATAATGAGAAATAATGAAAAGTTTTTCCATAATATGTAATGAGAAATAAGTTAGTAAGGATCAAGTTTTCCCTTAAAATGTAATGAGAAATAATGAAAAGTTTTTCCTTAATATGCAGTGAGATACAAGTCAGTAAGTATAAAGTTTTCCTTTTAATATGTAATGAGAAAATTTGCGAATTTCAGAAAGGGAAAACGATGCATAAATACGTTCTGAAGCTTTGGTCCTTTGCATATCATAAATAAAGTACTTTATCATTACAATGGTTAAGACTGAATCTGTACTGTGGTGAAACGACGTATACGACGGGGAAATGGGAAACGTATGAACGGCGCTTTACTGTATATTGTGAATGCTCCAGTCGATGTATTTTATATTTTTGGGATTAGTAAACGACTTATTTTCTTATCTTAGTTATGCTCCAATAAGTAATAAATTGTGATAGTTAATTTCTCTTTTTATTTTAAAAGCTTCAAGAAAATTACTTCACTGCATTTCTGTTTTGTTAGTAATAAATCAAGATTTCTATAACAATTTTATTCAGCAGTATAAAAATCATTTCGCCTCCCCATCTGCTTGAGTTTTTCTGGAAGTCGAAGTATTCGAACTGAAAATCATATTTTTGCATAATTATTTGCCAAAAGAATTTGAGTCCATTTATTTGAAATTAAATTCTTAATCATTTAAGTGCTTTATTTATTACATCTTAAAATGCCTTGATATCATCAGTTAAATATAAAGGAACAGAATTTAAATTATCCTAAATTGCTAGAAATTTTTGTATGTTGAAAATGTTTTAAAGCAAAATGCACTTACATTGAGTTTTTTTAGATCAAAGCAAAGTTTTATTTTCAAAATATTGTGTACATAAATAAGCATTACGAATTAGTTATCCCAATTTTAAATTCAAACTTTTTTATATACTAGAGCTTAAACAAAAGAAGGCAACCTTTACATTTTAGTATATTCTATATATCTATAGTTTTTCTTCTAGTTATTTTTCCGTTGAATTGAGAAATCTTTAAAAAATTATGATTGAAATCAACATCTTAAACAAAACGAAGTATTTAAAAACTACGAAATTGCAACTGAATTCCTCATTCTCTTCTAATTGTGCATTGATTGAAACTCCAGATTTCTTTAAATATGTTTAAGAACGTGGTTTATATTCTTTTTCCTAAATAGACAATGAATGTAATCTGATTTATTTCTTAGCTTCAAAGTCAAATATATTTTGAAGATTACAACATTTTCAATATTTTATATTTATTTTAAGAATCTAAAAAAATTAAATAAAAAATCATTCTGAAAAAAAAAAGATTTACACAAGCCCAAATATAAACATCAGTTCGAATTTTCTTCAAATTACATCTAATGATTTTACCGTATTCCTTTCACAATTGTTTTGAAAATGGTTGTAAATCTCAAATCTCGTAGCGGTAAAAAATATTCTAGAAAACAACAAAGACAGTATTGAATAACCGAATCCATATTCCAACTCCGTCAAAACACCGCTTAATTTCGTTCTGAATATGCATGACGAGTTCCCGCATGTCTTTGAAAATCCTTTTTTGTTTCCGCCAAAAGAACCGTTCGTCTGGGTCTTAAGTTTCGACATACCCGCTCTTTTGATATTTGTACTTGAAATAAGATATCGTGGAACAACTGGTTTTGGCATCCACAAAATCACCAATGTTTTGAGATATATACATTCTTTTATTCAACCGGCCATGAATTAATATTATTTTTCGAAGCAGCGACAAATCATACACAGATTATACCCAAACGATTATACTCACATGGACTTCGAACGAAAAATAATAACATTATTCTAGTGATTTAAAAGTTTTTATTCTTTGTAAAATAGTTTAATTCGGTGCAATTGAATTTGTTATGCATGGAGCGTTCATATTTATCCATCGTAAAGTATAGTCAAACTAAAATAAATGTGTAGTTGCTCTTCTAAATTTTTTTCTCTGTTTCGGCATCTTTATGTTCTTTAAAAATTGTTTTTCAAGGAATCTTTCTTTCTGTTTATTTAGTGTTTATATTCTTAAATGCCTTTCGAATGAATTTTTGAAAATGATAAAATGAATGAAAATGTTGGTCAACAAATGAGAATTTTGTTATTTTTAACCGCTTAACCCCATAACATACAATGACGTCTCCGACTGGTGCATCGAATTACAGAATATTTGTTATTTAAATCAATATTTAAGTTAACGTAACAATTAGTTTTATATACAAAAGTGACCTGGACAAGCTTCAAAATCTCAAGTATCCTTTACTATCTTAAATAGATTGAAATAATAAAAAATATCTCAAATGGGTGGTGGCATCTAATTAGGAGGTTAAATAAAATCGTATGTTAAGGGGTTAGGACTTAACCCGAGTTAATTTGTCCTAAATACCGTAGGTTACAAAATAGCTCGGTCCTTAAGCGGTTAAGGGATTTCTATTGCTTATTATGGAAGAAATATTTTTTGGTTTTGTTTAAAGAGAAGAATTGATAATAAAACTAATTATAATTCACTAGATCCATTCATGAATTTTATAACCTTTTTAATTTCACAATTTTCTAAAAATAAATTGCATTCGAGTTGGCTTAGACATCGCAAAGCCGTAGAATTTCAATCGAATGTACTGAGTTCCATCCTCAGGACGTACTTTAAATTAGCATTATCCAAAAACTGGTGTGCGCTTTAGCAAAGCATTGGACTTGCTTACAGCCAGGCTTTCACATTAGCGTAACGCAAATGTGGCTAGATCTCCCTGAAAGTCCACCATAAAAACAACCTGCCTAAATTCAGAATTCTTCCCTAACCTAGGGGCTACATGGTCTTTTTGAATGATAAGAATTACCCAAAAATTGTTTGACTTAACGCGCTTTAGCAACGCATTACGCTTGCTACAGTCAGGCTGACTGTTGGAGGATTTAACCCTAATAAAACGCAAATATGGCTAAAGCAGCCTGGAAGATCACCATAAGAATGACTATATATATTTTTCATTTCTGTCAGCAATTTATATTACTTAAGAAATTAGGAATTCTGATTTTATTTCAAGATAATAAAAAGATAAGAATGAGTGGAAATACGAAAATTCAATGTTAATATGCAAAATTTCATTTTTAAAGTTATTTTCAGAATATGGATAATTAAGAAGAAAATAGTCCCAACAGATTTATTTGTTTCTATACTTATACGAGACCATCATAATTTCGGATATAGAAAGATACTCACACTGAATATATGTTGTTTTAATTACAGCATTAAGAAAACACAAGCACTGTGAATAAAATAACAATTAGTAAAAAAAATAATAATAAAATCATGAAGGAATGAAACAAATATGTACCTAATTTAAACAAAGTATACTATACTTACATCTTTAAGTTCCTTCAACTAGGAACGAGAAATATACTTACCACAAAATTCCTTCAATTTACTTAATAAATTCTTATTACCTCCTAACATTCATGTCCCTTTTCAAGAGGTTCTATATTTTAAATGCCGCTTAATTTTCATAGGCTGGAAATAATATATTTACTTTCAAGAAATATCTAAAATTTAATTAGGGAAAAACTACTCATTTAAATTATCAATTTTTTCCTACTTTTTAATAAATTTCACCAAAATCATAGTAAGACACAAGGAAAAATAACGGACTGTGTTAAAAAAACTAGAATGGATTGTAATGTCACAACTGTTATATTTCGGCATTATTTTATAAATATCAAATTTCTGACTTTGTAAATATATTTCTGAAAAAGCTTTGAAGTATGAAAATTCAATTCGTTTGTAATATTTCATTTGCATTGATTTATAGAAATGAACCATATTCTAACTATATTAAAACGACAACAAATCATTCACACTTTATATACATTTTCCTTTGCTACTGATTCTTCATATAATGAATATCCATCTCATGTTACTTCCTACATATTTAAATATCCAGAAAATCATTAAACTCTTCGCATTAAATCTCGCCCAGTTGCCGAAACTTCAGTAACGTTGAAAAGCATATGAAGCATTAATTGTATTTGCCGATCCTTTGTCCAAGTGGTTTCGAGATTAGTTGTTGAAATTAACATAGTTAATTTAGTTCAAAGCCATTACCAAACGCAACCACCAGGTATCATGTAGGTTGAGAATCCTTTAATAATGTTTCATTAATGACTGTTACTCATTTAATGGTTTATTTGTGTATCCAAGAAATAGATTTTGGAATTCTTCCACGTTATTTTGAAATTCCAGTGTGAAATGGTTGCTTCATGTTTCATGTCATGCAGCTGTATTGAAGCTTTAAATTAGAATATTTACTGAGAGTGTCCTAACTAATTTTATATATTTAATGAATATTCAATTCGTAAATCATGCAGCACATCGTCCATCACTCCTTT
>BGPR01045365.1:0-12346 GCA_013235015.1 Araneus ventricosus | reverse complement strand
GTAGATTCCCATTGACTTAACATTACCACCGGAAGTCGGTGGTTATAACAGAAGTCCTACTTTAAGGCCAATAAATAAAACGGAAAGTTTGTCCATCAGACGAGCTTTTTATATATATTTTTTTTAATATATGTTTTATAGATGGAATTTTGTAGATTCCCATTGACTTAACATTACTACCGGAAGTCGGTGGTTATGGCGGAAGTCCTACTTTAATGCAAATAAATAAAACAGGAAAGTTGTCCATCAGACGAGCATTTGACATATATATTTTTAAATATGTGTTTTATAGATGTATCGATGCGTTGAAATCAAAGAAGCAAGCAAAATTGTTCAATAAAAACGAATTTGATATGATTGATTTTCTAGTTGAATAAGTTAACACCCAAATTAATTTAAAGCATAAATTTCGGTAAAATTCTGTCTCGAATTCAAAAGTACATTTTCATGTCATCTTTATTTCCTTTCAAAGATGGGAAGATATCGTCTCATTGTTATCGTCAGCATGCAACCTGCTGATTTCCATGGATTCGCAGTGCTTCGAACGGTGCATTTCGCTTCCAATGAGTCGAAACACGGGAGAAAGTTCGATGGTAATTATTCGTGGATTAAAATCTCCATCTGCCCTATTGTTTCGGCCCTTATTAAATATTTACTCTCCGGTCTCTGTTGGGAAGAAGAAGAAGAAGCTTTCGAAGCACGTTCGAAAAGGCTGCAGCGCGTTTATTTCTTGCTGTAATTATATATTGTTACGAACACGGAATGTCGTTCCCTGACCTTGCTAATCTTATGGTTGGGAAGAGTTTTACAGGGGTATCTATGGAATGCCGTCGGCGGCTAGGCCTGAACCCTTGACTTTGGCGACAGACTTGGCGAACATTTTGCCGACCTTGGCGACAAATCGAAGGTCTTCAAAAATGCAATAATTGTCTCGATATCTTTATTAGAAGAGGAGATATACAGAATGTACTAGAAGATTCTAGAATGTACTAGAAGACAGGAAAACTATAAATACCGCAGTTGCTGAACGTCTGGAAGGTGTTGATCGACTGGGATCGCCTTTGGAGTGCAGTTATCTTTAGTTGGAGGGCAACATACAAATTATGTATTTAAAATCTTCTATTTTATTTATTTAGAAAATGCACACTACAGAATAAACTCCAGTTACAGAGTGCATTATACAGAAGCAAACACTAAAATAGCCGTAAAATACAGGTTAATAAAAACAACAGATAGATACCGAAATCACTAAAAAGGAACACGAATTTAAAAAGCACACAAAATAAAAACACTTCAAGAACACAAAAGCCGCAAACATTCAGTCTTAAAAACACCATAAGACATATTAAACACATCAAGATCATCAGAGTTTCTGTTAGAAATCTTGTAAAATTTATAAATAGAAAATTTACGTATGTAATTTAACCTGGTAAATATATTTACAAATAAACAACTCTTCCTCAGACTTCTAATCGTTACACAATAAGTGATACGGCTCAATATGTCACTACAATCAATGGCATCATTAATTATCTTATGATAAAATAAAAGACAAGAAAGATCACGTCGGACCCTCAAACTGTGAATGCCGAAGATGTTATATAAATGAGATGAGGATAAGTCTTATGGATAATAGAGATCTGTTCGGTAAAATAAGTAACGCAAAAACCTAGTTTGTACCTGTTCAATAATTTTAATTTTATTTTTATTGTAAAGATCCCAGACAAGACAACAGTACTCAAAACTCAAGAGCACAATAGTGAAAAATAAAACCTTCAAAGCAAGTACACCGGATAAATGTCTGGTATTACGCTTGATAAAGCCAAGTTTAGTGTAGGCCTTAGAGACAATGTTGTCAATATGTTGGGTAAAATCGAGTCTAGTGTCAAAAGTTACACCAAGGTCAGTAACTGACTCGGATCGGCGTTGTAAAATACCACTGATTTGGTAAGAGTAGAAAACAGGCTGTGAATTTCTAGTATAGCTAAGGATGCTACACTTTTCAACATTAAGAAGTGATTTATTTACGTTTCACCACTGATAGGAGTTATCAAGGTCGTTCTGTAAAAGAGCAGCATCGGCACTGGATCGTATACCATTTCGTAATATAATATCAATTTTAATTTTTAAAAAAAAAAAATACACAAGGGAATCACTAAATTTCATTAAAAAAATATCTACTAAAGAAATTTTAAATGATATTATTTTAATTGATCTAACTGCATCAAGATTTCTGTGGTGAAAAAGGGAGGAAATGATACAGGGGTAACTGTATTCCCTAACTAAATTCCGTTTTTTTTTCCTTTATCTTAATTAAATTTAAATCCAGTATAATTATGATGAGTTGCAAAGTTATTAGATACATAAGGAATTTCATAACTTCTACTCCGGTAGCCAAATAATTTTCGTTAAGTTTAACTCTTTCATTTAAAAAAAAATGATTTTAAAATGCTTTTTGACTTTCATTTCTTGAATAAAAAGCACACAAAATAAAAACACTTCAAGAACACAAAATCCGCAAACATTCAGTCTTAAAAACACCATAAGATATATTGAACACATCAAGATCATGCGAAAAATACTTTTAAAAAAACCTATTTCGTTTTAAGTATGGTTTATGGTTAAAAAACTGTTTGTTGCAAACTGGCAACACTCGGCTTTATTTCAGAAAAAATAACCTTCATAAAAAAAATTTCCTTCATAAAACTCTCTAAAGCGGGGTTTACACGCGAACAGTAAAATCGACAGTAAAATGTCGCTGTCAAATTCGGACAGAGACTTGCCGTGACCCGGTTAAAACTTTTGTGATTCCGCTCATGCGTCATCTCTTACTGTCGGTTTTACTGTTCAAGTGTAAACCCCGCTTAACACGAGGGCAATTCGGAAACTAACCGCCGTTGTTCGGGCGTGGCGCTGGAAGCACGGTTCGGAGCGCCCTCAATCGAATGCACGAGCAATCTGGGATTCAGTAAGCTGCCAGTCGGCGAGTGAGAGTGTCGTAGAGCCAAGCGTTTGCTAGTTATAACGTGACAAAATGTGTGCCGCCGTAGAAAATCCCGCGAAATGTGAGGTGCGAGGAGTGATAAGATTTCTTTGGGCCAAAAAACTGTCAGCAGCGGATATCCATCGTGAATTGTGTGCCGTATACGGGCCAAACATTATGAGTGTAGGTGTAGTGTGTCAATGGGTACGCTTTTTCAAGGACGGAAGTACAAACATCCATGACGAATCACGGAGTGGAAGGCCGTCTGTAGTGAGCCAGGGTTGCCAGATCAAAATAGCAAAATAAGGCCAAAACGTCTTTAAAATAAGGCCAAATTTAAAAATTTCATTAAAGCACACATTTCTCCCTTATTTTATTATAAGAAAATGACTCTCCTTCATGAAAAGGAATCCTATTAGATTGGCACGTGCATAATACTGTTCTATTAAACTAAAATTTAAGGGAAATTTTTTTAAACATCTTCATGAGGGAAAAAAAGGATGCTGTTCTTGTCGGTCCAGAATAAAATGTTCTAGCGAAATATATCAACTCTTGTTAAGAAAAACGTTCTATATTATTTTTCAATGTTCAAAAATTTATTCGAAAAATACTAAAATTATATATTAAGAATCGTTCTAAAAGTCTTAAGGAAAAATAAAGCCAAAAAAGGCCAAAAATAAATTTAAAGCCAAATGATAATTCTTAAGGCCAATGGCTTTTAAAAAAAGCCAAATTTCCAGAATTTGGCCTTAAAAAGGCCGATTTGGCAACCCTGGTGAGTGCTGATCTCATCAAAGAAATCGATGAAAAAATTATATTATCGTATATACTCGTATTATACACAGACGAATTTTAATAAATAATAATACGGATAAGGAATTTTCTTCAACATTGTAGCATAAAATATGGTATTCTCAAGCATATAAATAAAGCTAAAAAGATGCAGCCGCGAGTGAAAAAGATCAATTTCTTCTTATTTTTTATCAGCACTCGGGCTGCCATCTATATGTTACAAAGGGCCGCGGTGGCCTAGTGGTAAGGTCTCGGCTTTGGGGCCGGAGGGTTCCAGGTTCGAGACCCGATTCCACTGAAGATCTGCCGTGTATGGGGCCTGTTGCACGTTAAATCATACGTAGTGGTCAAACGTCCTCCCGTTGGTGTGGCGTGGAAGTTTGGAGAGGGGGGTGCCAGCTCAGGTGTCGTCCTCGTCATCTGACCGAGGTTCAAAATTACGAGGTCCGTCCCAAAATAGCCCTCGTGTTGCTTCAAAACGGGACGTTAGTATCTAAACTAAACTATATGTTATAAATTGATTTAATAAAAATTTCAGCATATATCCTATTGGCAACAACAGGCATTAGAGCTTCAGTCTTATTCTCATGATTTTAGAAGACAAAATTGGGTATGTTGCTTAAAGGCAACACTGGGCCTTTTAGGGTTAGTTAGATTGAACAAGTAATAAATACTACTCATTCAATCCCGCTAAAATGTAGAAGGTTCTTTGTCTACCATCAGCATCACGAGTTTCGGTATAACAATCGGGAAAGGCTCTTCCATAGGTGTGTGCATTTCAACCTGCGAGAAATTAATGGGAAAATTCTTCTTCTGAGGATGGCAGTAACCATGGACAGAGTAGTCGTCTAATCCAGCTGTGTCAAGTAACTTCAACTTCCCAGCGAGTTGAACTAAGTAGCTCAATCACCGGACATTTCCCCTTCAAATAAAATAAAGATATTTCAATATCTAAAGAAAAGAAGACTATTACGAACTAATAGTGTAAAAGTGAAAATGCCGGTGCTGTACATAGTGTATATATTTCCTTCTTTTTGTTTATTTTGTTTTTCTCTTTCTTAAATAAAATTCCCGTGTCTTGCCCATCAAACCATTCAGTGACCGGTCTGGTCACGGGTACGGGGGTAAGGGACGGCGTTCTGTTCTGTGTCAAGTACTATAGCTATACAAGCCACATCATACTTCTTTTGAAACAATGTAATTCCATCAATGCAACAGAAGGTTAGGTTAGGTTATATTAACGTCTCGTTTCTGAAGGAACACGAGGACTAGTTCAATGCAACAAAAAACAAGGTTCATATTAAAAATAATTTCACATTTATATTTATTGCATTTAATAAAACCTATAATGCTTCAGCACTCAAATCACTGCCTGTGATAGCGACGGATTAGCTTAGTGCACAGAAGTGATCTGATAGAGAACACATCATAATTTAACCATACCAACCTTTAGAGACGGATGCACCACCAGTTTACAGTGAAAGTAGGGTATTGTTTAGCTGTAGAATTTGGTTGCCTAAAAGTAACTACAGCTTTTTTTAAGTATGAATTATTGGGTTTTAGTTTAGTCAGTTACTAACGTCCCACTGGAAGCAACACGAGGGCTATTTTGGGACGGACCTCGTAATTTTGAACCTCGGTCAGATGACGAGGACGACACCTGAGCTGGCACCCCCTCTCCAAAATACCGCAAAACACCATCTCAGTTGCAAGAGGAGAAATGAGCAAGAACTAATATTGAAAAAAAGGCATTTAGATGAGAATTGAAAAACTGAAGGAAAAAATTATCGAACAAATTTCGGGAAATGATCCGCAAACATTAATTTTAATGGATATGTCCCTTGTATATTTGGATTATCAAGTTAGTTTACCATATTGCCCAACCATCTTGTTAGGAAATTCAGCATTTAAGTTATGAAATAGTTTACTTTTATTTCTAAATTCGTATTGTTTCTGTATGTTTGACTATAAGATTCGAAGCATTCTTTACTCAATGTTTTGCGTCATTGATTTGAACTAATCATCTCACTTGACATCTAAATTCACAGCTATTTTATCGGAATCGTATGATTTTGTCTATACGGTAACCACAGCTGATATGTAGATCTACTAAAAGTTAGCAGAGTATACATACTTGTTTTTACTATGTGTCCATCATCCAGTCTGGGACACACGGGACAAATTGGCTCTCTTACTCCGTGAGGTGGAAGTGTTGTAACTGAAAATATGTCCTTAAAATGTGTTCGTCCCAATAAATGATTTTTAACGTATTCTGTCGTTACCCCTGATGTCACTGGATTGCTCTATCTTTCATCGAAATTTCCACATAAGGGCCATGAAGTTTCTGGACATAACTTATCATCTAAAAGAAGCCTTTTCTTAACAAGAATTATAAGCCAAGCTGCCTGTCCCTAACACATCTAAAAATTTAAAAATACAAAACAATATAAAATCTCCGACCTGTTGATGACCATTAAATCGAACGGATCTCTCACACTCTGTCACAACCGTTTCCACTCTTCCTACTTAAAGAACTCTAATAAGCAGCCCAGAAAACATCCGATGTCAATTGAATAACAGCAATCGTCACAACCCAACCCCTCTGGTAGGAGGTACGTCCCGTCATCGGAGAGGAGGTAACTCTACCCCACACCACTACTACCCTCATTTACTTATCCGGCTGCTTAACATCCACGTACTAGTGCGGGCACGGTGGCCTGGTGTTAAGGTATCCGACTACGCTCGGAGGCCTTTTCTTAAAATAATGATATTTGAAGCAATATTTTTGTATTTTTATATGACATTTATGTTAAAACTTAATAAATCATAGAAAAAAGTTAAATGAATTAAATATATTTTTAAAAATTTGAAAAAACTTAGATTTTTTTGCACTAAATTTGACCTTTTTTCAAACACCCTTGTTCAAAAAGAAATTATCAGAATGGTAAATGCTTTAGCATATATAATCCTTCGACTATTGGCTAGGTCCTGAAGCAAAAGTTTTGCAATGTATCTAAAAACATGTAAATTATAAGAGTTTTAGTGTGAAATCATGAATTTTTAAAGAATTTTGGCCTTTTTTCAAACCTTAAAAGATACATAACTTTTTAATGGAGCATTACTTCACTTATATTTTGGTTCATTACCTAGACAATATAATAAATAATATGTATGCCAAATTTGAGACGGATATTTTAAGTTGAATTTTAGTTATCGTGTTTGAAAAATGAAAATTTTGCAAAAAATCACATTTCGAGAAAAATGAGTTTAAAGTTTATGTTTTTAATTTACAGTGAGAAGAAAAAAGAATTTTTCTTCAATACTCCCCAGTTTTGTAGGCTAGGCCTTAGTTTTTGCCAGCTTAGCACATTTTTAAAAATTTTCTGATTGGAAATTTTTTTTAGTCGTTTTCTTGAGCCTTATGCGCCATTATCGTTTTCTATCATTCAGCCGCCATCGATAGATTTGAATATTGTTTTTCAGTCAAATAACTTTATAATGCCTATTAGTTGATCTAGAGATACTTTTAGTGATTGATATTGATCATAATTACAATTTATGTACTTTTCCTACGTTTATTATCAAAAATTACATCATTAACGGAGAATCAAGATACTGCAATGATTCAAAATTACCTAAATTTGGAACAATGTCATAGAAAACAAAGAAATTCACACTGAAAATCTTTCAAAATAATACC
The DNA here is from genome assembly GCA_013235015.1 of Araneus ventricosus. Taxonomy (NCBI): domain Eukaryota; kingdom Metazoa; phylum Arthropoda; class Arachnida; order Araneae; family Araneidae; genus Araneus; species Araneus ventricosus. The sequence continues at coordinate 4,871 of BGPR01045365.1, read as the reverse complement.
TGGTATATGTAAAATAGTATAAAACAAAAATAAACAATAAAATTTAATTATCTAAAGTAAAAACAATGAAAAATGCTTCTTTATCGTATTATTTACCACTCCATTTTCAACTGTCAAGTTCTACTAAAATGTCTCTAATTTCACATCTGATCATCATATATGCAAAATAAAAACTGTTTTGAAAACTAAAAACAATAGGCTTTCAGATAAGACATTAAAAAAAATTATGATTTTCGGTCAAAAATGGGTTTTCGAACGTATGCGGATACCTTAAGGTCCCGGCCTCGAGACCGAAGGGTCCCAGGCTCGCACCTCAATGGCATCGAAGAACAGCCTCGCAAGCTGGGCTGTTTCACGTTAAATTAGTCAGAGTCAAATATCCTCCCGGTAATATGGCTCGGAAGTCTGGAGAGGAGGGGGTCGGATCAGGTGTCATCATCGTCATCTGACCACGGTTCAAATTTATAAGGACCATCCCTAAATAACCCTCATGTTGCTTCAAAAGGGGACATAAATATACCCGAACTATGTCACGTATTCGTGATGCTCCTGGTGTAAGTAAAGAGCTCAACTGAACAAACTTGATTAAAAATGAAATTTTCATTGATTTATACTTCCACATTTACGCAAAATATAGCTTCACTCTCGAATCACGTTTTGCAAATAAATTAAATGATGTTATTATTTGTTCCTGGAGCATAAAAGAAAGGAGAAGTAAATTGAGAAACATTTCCACTTTTGAGCGGAAATACTTTAGAAAATAACGAAAGCCTTACACTTGTCTCCATAGGCCATGTTATATTTATATTCATTAAAAGAAGACAAAAGAATGGAATGGCATGAAAAAGAATGAACGTGATGAAAATATGACATAACAGTGTGATGTAAAAAGTTATTGTTTATAGTAAACCTAAGGAGGCAATTTAACTGTCTACTTCATGGTTAGATTTTTATGACGTACGGTGTTTATTTGATGTAAGGTGTAAACAGAACTCGTTCTATTCCATCGCAACATAACACATCTTGTCTTCTTTCTTTGGCGACAGAGGGCAATAAAAGTCAAGAGTTGATTTTCTTTTAGGACAGAAGAGAGAAGAGAAAATGTAAAATGTATTTTATCCAATTTCCGGGACTACTTCTGTTTCCACCCGCTGTGACTTAAAAGATCTTAAATCAAATTCTTCCTCTTGCCGAGAAACTGAAAGATTATTTTATTTCGGAAAAGCGCGGGAAAGTCGTTTGGCTTTTCTTTCCTGAGTTATTTCTACTTTTTATTCTTTTCTTTTTTATTTTGTTTCGCAAGAGAATATGTATTTTATGCTCTAAATTTTAGAGAATCAAAGAAATGTGGAATATTGCATTCGGATGGGTATATTTTAAGCAAGTGCGAGAAGAAGAATTTTATTTACTATTCTCTGTTTTTGGAAAAGAAAGAAGAATTTAATCCACTCTCAGTGATATACACTATAAGTGTCTATGAGATAAAACAAATGTACATGTAAATAATGAATATTTGTATGTCCAGTCGCGAAATATTTAATGCTCTAACAGTTCTTAGATCATTAAAATATCTTTCAATGCGTGCTTTTAACTGTTTGTCAAGAATATACAATCATCTGACTTGGATTTTCATTCTTAAAATTCTTTCACATTAATTTATGGCCGCTTTTGCTAATATATTGATATTTAAATACTTATTTTATCATGTTATAGCTTTTTTATTACATAAAGAACATTTTTTAATGCTTGAGCCCTATTGAAATGCGCGGTTTTGTAATCATCATCATAGACAAAGTAACTTTTCTTAAAACAAAACAACTTTCTAATAAAATCTCATTTCCATCTGCTTAGTAAAGTGTTACTTTTATTTTATTAGGAATTATTGCAAAGTGTGTTGTATAATTACTTTATTTTGTCTGAGATGTCTCGATCATTTTTTTGTACTCTATTAACTATTCTACAAAATATTATTTAAAGAACTGTAATTTACCTTACCTGTATTACAAAATTGTCTGTAAATATTTTTCAACAGAAAGTTAGAATTTATAAAACGATTCTCAGTTTAATTTTTCGTTCAGCTTTTGGTATAATGGCAAATGTTGCAATTGCAAACGTTACCACAGCAATTAAATAAAAAGCGCCTACAACATTCTGAAAGAAGTTAATAAACCTGAAGTAGTTTAATGATAGTTAAGATGCAATCATTTCCACATCTAATTACTTTCTTTATACAATTAATGTGTCTCGTTTCTAGAAATATTCATATTTTTAAAATAATATTCGAATCTATTGAATGGCTACTGGGAAAAAAATCGTTTGAAGTAAAATTAAATGAAACTTCGATAATGCATAACTTCAATTCCACGTTGCAAAAGTTTCGATTTAATTGCAACATTTATGGATCAAAAAGTTCGATAATTTATATATTTTCGTATTATTTTCTAATAATTTGATGCATACTTTTTCTGTGCAATCATTTTCTCGTTTCAAACGTATACATAATGTCTTATATTTCGTTTAATGCAGTTCCATTTTTGTTTTCAAAGTAACGTGTGATCTTTTTTAATAAGCGGACTTTGGAATGACCATAATTGTACTTTCCAAGCGTTGATTTATTTGCAATTCAATTTTTGAATTTCGAAAGATTTCTTAAGACATGGTCATATTAAAATATCGTATTGTGTATACAGTCCACGCCCGTTATAACGACCACACATTATAAAGACCATTCCATTATAACGACCAGTGATAAAATCCCAACTGTGTTTCTCTATTCACCATGTTATTTTGCTTCCGGTATAACGACCATCCAGTGCCATCTAATCCCAATACAACGTCCGAATTCCCAGTATTTTTCCAAAAAGAACATGTTTCTAAACGTAAATGACCTTAATTATTGTATTGCCAAGCTTCGTAGATGTAGAGTCTTAAGTGTTACTATTCAACTTCGACGGGGGGGGGGGGGGATTAACCACTCCCCACAGCGCGGAAATTAGAATTACCTAGAATAAAAAAATGTTTCAAGTGCTATTGAGACTTTAAAATGTTTTTTTGAAAGGCAAGAAAATACAGAACATTATTTATCATCTTTAACTGAAACGGAAAATTATGTTTTGCAAAAATCACATATTCAGAAAAGACAAACAACCATTTCTGACTTTTTCTGTAGAAAATAAATGTTTTGTAAGTATATAACACCCTTTATTTTTTACTTTAAAATCTGTTTTAGAAATATATTTTTAATTGATAAAATTTTATTTTTAATTCCAATGATAAAAATAATTTGAGTATTTTGTTGGAATCTTTAAAAATCGCCAATTATACGGAATTTCTGAGCGTGCATGTGTACATTTTTTAATTATATCCACTATAGCGACCACTCGTTACAAAGACCTTTTGCTGTGGGACGCAGAGGGTCGTTATAACGAGCGTCGACTGTAGTTATTTTTGAGCGTTACCGCAAGCGATAGTTAAATGTTATTCATTTATGTGTATTAAAATAGATGAGTTTCCGCCGGAGCAAACTGAAAGCAAAACCATAACAAAAATACAAGCGAACGAGAACAAGCAAAAAACAAAACAAAATCAAGTGAGCGAAGGCCACCCTCCGATGGGAGGAAGAAAAAAGCATCTCACAGTTGGTAGCGCGCCAAAGGACTGCAGCGATTGCAACCCGAGCCACCACCAAACTCAGTGAAAGGAAACTTTGGTTTCGCCTTCCGAAGCTTAGCTGTTGCGCAGTGAGCGAATTTTGATCTTATCGAGGGCTGTTTCTGAACAGCCCCAACTTATAAATCCCCTATTTATTAATTCATTTTCTGTCTTCTTTCCTCGTTTTCAATCTTCTTTTTCCATTTCCATTGCTGATCGAACTCTTCAGTGTGGAAAAATAGCCAAATAAGATTTTTTTAAAAATCCAGAAAAATAAGTTTTAAATAATATAATTTCAGGGGGTGATGTAGTCTTGCAGCGACTAATGGACGAGCCGCCACAGTCATAATTATTACTAAAATATAATATTTTTGTATTTAATATATTTAATAATTATAATTTAAACCTTCACAGCATAGTTTATCAATCTGATGCACAATTTATTTTTCATCTTAATAAAGAGTAGAAAATTTCTTGTCCACTCGTACACGCTATATCAGATTAGAAACATCATAAAAGAACTGATAATAATCATTCGTTCCATTTTCTATGGACAGCACAGGTCCTATTGAGATGTCTGTAGTAGTCATTGAATTCCTGATAAACCTATTGACATATTTACGCAGTTTTTAGCATTTAAAAGGAGTCTCACATCTTTGATGGTTTCATCAATTGGTTCTACAGGTGTTTACCATTTCATATTACTTCCAAAATACTTTTTAATTGTTTTATATTAAAGGAACAGTGATTTGATACGTTCAAAGAATTCAATTTAATAATATCACAATTCTATTTTGATTTTTTTTGTATTTTTCTGTTGTTATATGTGAACTTCCCATGCCAAAAATAATTTTTATTTTGAAATTTAAAAAATCGTGCATTGAAGGGTTAAAGAAAGTTCGCAAATTTTATGCATTTTCATTCATGTCGACTAAATATCACAAACCCATTCAGAAGTTCCTTATAGCGGAATTTTCTTATAGGAGACAAAAATTAAAAAACACTTATAGTAAAAAATATTTTATTGGTGCACGAAATTCTACAATTTATTCTTCACAAAAGGGCGATTCAGAATCTGTGTTCAGATAGAACTTGCGTGACCCTCCGAGGTTGGGGATTTTTTGGGCCCTCAACCCCATGACGCTGACAATGGTCCCGTTGTTATCACATTCGGCTTTCTCGAATCTCTCATAGCTCTCGCACTCCACCGCTATAAACGT
>BGPR01045364.1:0-12347 GCA_013235015.1 Araneus ventricosus | reverse complement strand
CCAACATATGACTTATTCTAATAATTCTAATAAAACAGCATTAGATACAACTCTCTGGACTACTTAGAACTGCGTGATGAAAACCTCATCAGCCACAGCTAACTGGAACATCAGTAGCGACTGAAGCTGACACTGCCAGTAAAAAACTAAAACTTGAAATGAACTGCGTGTACTGCCTCGTTCGGTGGAGCCCAAATATCTGATTTGAGAACATCACTTCACTTAAACTCTCGTAGAAGAAAACTTCCTCTCACGGTCGCCAAATATCCATTGTGTGCGTGGGTCTGGAGAACTATTACGTTTAAAAAGTTCCGGAATTTATTTTATTAAGGAAAAATAAACACAGAATCTGCTTATTTGATGTTTTCTTCGAAGTAACTACTCTGTACCAACTATGTGTTTTTGCCATCGTTCATATAAAGATATTAATGAGGAGCACAAGCCACCTCTTTCGAACTCCTCCAGCACCTTCCTCGCTGCATTTTTTCGTAACTTGAGAGCTGCTCCTGAAACAAATTCTTCATCCGAGGGAAACATCAGTGTAATAAGCTAGGTGTGGCAGTACCGGAATGTGATGTTTGTGAGGTAATTTGAAACCAGTAGGGATCTGTGAACCGGTTGGCCTTCCACGCGACTGCTAGTTTTGAATACTATCTATAATCACGAGCTACGCTCATGTGCTGTACGTATTTGAAGTAGACGAGTCTGTCCTGACTAGTTGGTCACATATTACTATTCACTTGTTCGGTGGGAAATCTCTGTGGATACCCACTAGTGGAGGAAGAGAAGCATCAATTTACAACATATAGATGAGCAGCCTGAGTGTTCAATAATCATGAAAAAATAAAAATAAATTGATGTTTTTCACTTGAGGCTGCATCTTTTTTGTTTTGTTTGTACGCTTGACAACACTATATTTTATTCCACAATGTTGCAGGATATTCCTTATACATATTTATTAATTATTAAAATTCATTTGTGTTTCATATTTTATCAAGAAACTTTATTTCTGAAATGAAGACCATTTGCTGTCAATTGATAAACAACTGTTTTTTAGCGATAAATCATACTTAATCAAAACAGGATTTTTTAAAGTATTTATCCCATGTTTTATTTAAGAAATGAAAGTCAGAAAACATTTTTAAATAAATTCTTAGGAAAACGGACATTTAAGGGTTAAAAATGAATACTTATGAGTGAGTTCAGAAGTATGATAATGAATATTTGAAAAATTTTATTTGAATCTTCTAATCAAGTAAATATTTATGAAGTTGAGTATTAAATGTTCTATATCGTTTTTTAGATGAAACCTGCCAAGTTGGAGACGATCTTTGCCCAGATGATAAATCGTGTGATTGTGCCTGTAGAACATATTCAAGATCAAAACGGGGAAAATGTATTGGTCCGAACAAAATGCAATGCATGTGTTTTGGAAGAATATTACAATCCCAAAATGAGTTTTTGTAAGAACATAAATATGTAATATGTCTTAAGGATTTGTCTTCTATATATTTATATTATTTACAATATTCGTGATGAAGATCTAAAGAAAATAAACAAGGGTTTCAAAAACTTTATACTTTTTTTACTGTATAACTGAATACTCTTTACAAGCTAGATAAAAAAAATTCTTGTAAAACTATCAAATTAAAAATTATTTTGGTATAAGATTCAATTTTTGCTTGAAATAAAAACCGTTCTAATGTGTATTGAAAATGTTGTAAAGAATTCAATTATCAAAATAATAAAAAATTTGCGAGAATAAAAATATTGTATAATTATTGTAGTGTAATTTTATTTGTTTTAAATTAAATAATTGAAAGAAAACATCTTCAAACTATAACTTAATTATTATTTGATGCAAATAATAACGTAAGTTTTAACTTCTTGTATTAAAATTCTTGCAAGTCCTCTGACAATGTCAATTGTATTATTTTTAAACAGACATTGTACAATTAATATATAGTAAAAAGAAATATCAACGAATAATTTAATAATTTAATTACATTATAACTCAGTTTTTATTTAGCATAATTATATATTTCATTAGTATACTTTAAATCAGTAATAGTTAATTCAATACATTTTAATAACTATACTGATCCGATGTTCGCTATGCGAGCGTAAAATGTTTGCAGAAAAGATAGTTCCAAATATTTAAAACGATCGGTCAACTTTTAAGAAAGGATCGACAAAATACTGTTCATAGTAACACACATGACAATAGTAAACAGTAATTTTTACAAAATTATAATTAAATACTCAAAATATTTATATTTAAAATCCTAAGAAAGAACGAAATGATTGCCTAATATTTAGAAAAAAAATACATCAAAGACGGAACAATAAGTTAACACAAAAAATAATGAATTGAACTGTGGAAGCTTCGTCTCGTTCAACAGTAATCATTATGAAATAACATTTGCTCTCTCCCGAGATGAATAAACTGGAATTTAAAATCTTATCAGGTGAAACCGTCCGTAGACTTAACATTGAAAATTTGACCTATCCCGACAGTTCATTCAATGCATCAGACGGAAATTTGACTTTACATCTATGGTGAGGCTCTAGCGAATTTAACCCAATATCATCCACTAAAGGTCACGCAAAGGGTTAAAGAGAGGTACAAGAAGAATTTTGTAGGCTTTCTTTATATTAGCATTCTGCACACTTTCGAAATTATACGAAAATGTTGGACAACTGAATGATTTTTAATAATTTCATTAGTGTTGGCGATTTTGCAGATAGGTCCCATCCATACCATCTAAAATCCAGATTTCCCGAATGGTTTGGTTTCTAAAACATTCTAAATAAAGCTTTTGCATCGCAATGTTAGAAACCTGAATTATTTTTAACCATAAATTTGTGTATCTGGAACTTGTTTCTTTTCCAACACAACACCAAAGGCGGAAGAGATGCGCCATGCTCTGTTAAGAGTAATTTATATAAAATAGCAAGAAGGAAATCGGAATATCTTCAGATTTCGATTATATATGGACAAATTTAATAAATTTCTCATATCGATATGTTATTACTATTCCAGACGATAAATCCTTACGATCTACTGCTCAAATTAATAAAGCGACTTAAAAAAGATTTGAAGAACAGAGCTACGAATTCTGCAAATTGAACATATTTTGGCTTCATTGTCGACAAAGGTGAAGCGAAAATTTACTCTTTTCTAGAAAATTCTGTAGTCTCCAGAGAGTTTATAAAAGCCTCGCTACAATCGCCGATAAGTCAATTCATTCTACTCTCAGCCATGAAAGGGGGTAGACGTCAGTTATTTCCTCCGACGTTCCTGAATAATGGATCCCCTTCAGCCGCTCGACTCCCAGCTCTTCGGCTGTTAGTCAAATGTCTCTCAACAGTTCCCAAGGGAGTTCACTTAACCCGGACAATATTTGCGCAAACTTGGCTGGAAAAGACAGAAAATGGAGGGCACTGGATGCCAAACTTGGAACTTATATTGACGAAATTGACTCGCTACATAAAAATGGTCAAGGGAATTCCCCAGACTGCATCCAACTATCCATAGAAAGGAAGGAGTGTGAGGACCAAATTAAACTGCTAGAAGATGAGATTACGAGATTAGGGCTTGCCCCAATGCTGGCTGCATTATCCACCAAAAAAGGTAAAGCAGCAATCAGAATAGTGAATTTAAAGTTGTTTCTCCAAGAAAGGCAGAAAAAATTATGGATAACGTTGAAATACCTGTAAAAAGAACCGAAAATAAATTTCTAAATCTTATGGACATTGATAATGAAGCGGATAACAACCTAAATGCAAAAGAAAATAAACCGCAAATACCTGCGATAAATTTAAAACTCGATGCTAACTATAATTTAATCTTACAGGAAATCTCCAGAAAATTCCCAGAAACGGTTAATAAACTTGTTAAAGGCTTTATTAGTATCCAGGCTAACTCCTCCGAAGATAAAACTATTATAATTGAATACCTTAATCAAACTGGAAAAGAATAAGTCCTCTCAGAAATTGATGCAGGCAGGCCGTTAAAGATTGTAATCAAACGACTACCGGTAGATCAAGATAAATATGAACTCAAACAAATTTTGGAAAGTAAAAATTTTAATATTGACAGGATAAGTCAACTTAAAAATTACCACTTTAAAACGTTTCACCCTATTTTTCTAGTAGAAGTCGCTAAAACAAAAAATCACTCTAACATCTACGATCTTAGACAAATCAACTTTCTTAGTTTTAAAATCGAAACTTACAGAAAGGAAAACCGTGCTACTATTTGTTATAATTGCTCAGGGTTTTTTCATAGAGCCAGGAATTGTAAATGCAAAGCAAGATGTTTAAAATTCGAGGGAATCCAAGACAACGAAAAATTGCTAAATTAAAACCCAAATAGAAACCGATATTTATTAACTGTAAAGGAAATGACACCTACCCTCCTGGAGAGGTTGCCCGATGTTCCCTAAAATTATCACAAGAAATTAATGATCAACTTGCGCCCAAAAACTTAAAATTAACTTGAATAAAACTACCGATTCTAAACCCATAGAACAACAAACTGAAGCTGACACTGTTAACTTAAACAAGTATTTGTACGAAGTTCGCGAGCTCACATATGAACTTAAAATTATCAGAGAAGCATTTAAAGAATTCCCAAACTTAATAGGCATAAGCAAACAACTCGCTAACTGCACAGTTGCAAGAAAAATTTAATCTTTTTATGAAAATTGTTAATTAAAAGAGCTCCTTTCTGCACTTCTACCACGAAAATTTTCCATCAAATCTTCACCAGGCTCCTCCAACCAACAAGGTATCACTCTGATTGGTTCGCCAATTAGCCATAAATACGGACTTTTCCCTTCGACAGACCAGTTCTTTCCCAGATAGCAATTTTAGTTTACAGCAAGATTGCCACAAATTTGTCATGACAAGAGTGCAAGCTTGCAGCAAGTTAACGAAAGCTTCGAAGTCACCATGGAACGAACTTGCAGCAAGCTTGCCGTGCAAACTCATTGCAAATTATAACAAAAATAGAGCACGAACACAACCTGGGATAGAACTCGCAACCTACCGCTTAGTAGCCAGACGTCGATACCACTCCGCCAGCTCGCCTATGAGAGGAGAAGATAGATTTCGCTAATACATCGTTCGATTCGATTCGTATACGATTTATTTTAAACTATTTTCTTGATTTCATTAATTTTTTGAGTTGAGAATATGATTTGAAGTCAAAGAGAGAGTAATTTTTGCTAATAACCACGTTTTGCTAGTAGAATAAATTATGAAAGTAGAGTTCAAAAGTAATTACTTTAAAATGGGACAAAATGTCTAAGTTATTATTTTTCAACAAACATCGACTGTTTTTTAGGTTTAATTTTGTTTATAAATGTTAAAATTTCAACATTAAGAAAAAGGCGATATAGTTTTCTTTAAAGTAAAAACTTTTAGTAAAAAGATGGAAAATGTTTCAAAATTTATTTTTTGTAAAAAAAGTGAGTTTTTTTACAAATTATCATTGATTTATTGAATTAATAAAAGAAGGACGGTCTAGGAGATGCTATTAAAAATCGGATGTTCTTTTTAAAACAGAGACAAAAATAATTATCTCTTTGTGCTATCTTTGCATCAAGCTTGTTTTGGAAATTTGCAGTAAATTTGAATTGCAAAGGAGGTGGCGCTATTTGGCATGGTGAACTTGCAGCAGACTTGCAATGCAAGGAAGGTGGCGCTAATTGTCACGGCGATTTTGCTACAAGTTCGCTTCAAATTTGCTATGACAAGCTAATATCAAGTCAAAATCAAACTTGCTGCAAACTTACGTGCTATCTGGGTTACACGCTTTCTTTAGAAATTTTTCATGTCTTCTCCCTGAAACTCTTTTATAAACAGGCACTCAGATTGAGTAGAAGCACGGAAATAAGCACTCAAAGAAGTCTGTATTATCTGTCTGTCTGACAGACCAGTTTCTTCCATGCTCTTGATTTTGCTGCAAGTTTTACAGCAAGCTCTCTTAGTATCCTAGTTGAAATCTTCTGTCGTGCTATCAACAGTTCACGGCATTTATTGAATGCCATTCGAACACCTATGTTGCCATTACAGGAGGTAGACCCCAGCGGGGGGCGGGTACTCCTTGAACCATGTTATTTCTCTGCCGATAAGTCAGTTGCTTTTAAGGTCGCGAAATTCCTGGTCTTGGCTGAGAATCTAAATCTATTTGAGGCGTAGGGTTTTGAATTTTTTCGTACTTTGTGAGTGAGCTAGTTTGAATTGTAGTAGGCAGTTCAAGACTGGATTGTTTTTGCTTTTATCAACTGTAAATATTTGTAAATAAAAACTGCAAATAAATTACTGCTTGTGCTGTCTTAATTGAAGTTCATTCAATCCACGAATCCGTCCAAACCGTAACAATAGATTAGAAGGAAATAATGATCCATTTAATATGTTTTAATATATTAAAATAAAAAAACAGAAAAGTATCTTCAGTAAATAAATCTTAAGCATTTACTGTTAGTGAAAATTTTGCATTATTCTTAAAGGATTTTAAAATTACTGCAAACTGTATCCTCCAAATTACAGATATTTGCATAAATTAAGAAGATAACAAATTAACAAAATTTAATTACAATAAGAATATGATATAACAAAACTTTATTTGCAAATTTTCTATAGAAGAGATTAACACAACATCACAGCATTTATAATTCTTAGAAGATCAGTATACGATTTAAAAAGTAACGCATTCATCCACACATTTCAAATGGAGATGAAATGCAAAGGATAAAATATTAACACAAAAGAGGTTTCTGATATTTTACTTAATCAGAGCATTATTTAAACAGTTGTTCAAATAAAACATTCAGGTAAGATGAAACATAGGGAACGCTCATAGAAAGTAACAAAATATTCATACGAATTAATGCACTAATTTTACGAATTTCAAATAAAACTAGTACAAAGATTGTTTTTTTATTTTTTGAAACAATATTTTCTTTATATATGAGTGAAAATGTTTACAATTTACCTAGGAATTTTATAGGAATAAGTTTCTGCAAAAATTTTATATATTTCAGAAGAAGCATTCAGAATGAAATTATTTTCTTAAAATCATTACTGAAAAGGGAAATTTAAATGTATTCTGGGCCATTACCTTGCATCCCATAAATTCAAGACAAAAACTATCCAATTTTACACATAAAATATTTATTGAGAGGCGAACCACCAACCTACCAAACATGCAATTGAATATTATCTATAATACATACTTTAAATGACTGTTCGAATTTTAATATTAGATTTAGATGCTTTGGCAAGTAGCATCCACACCTGAGAAATTTACTGCCAGGACCTTCAACATGTATAAACTTTTTTAAATTCAATAGTGTGAGTTTTAATTTAGACTACAAATGCTTAAGTGTAAAACAACTGACAATTTATTATAACAACAAAATGAAAAACACAGTATACTTACAAAACAGGAAAAACAGATTCGATTTGACAAGGAAGAAAAAACAAAGCAAGGTGAAATACAGAATTATGGACTGAAATATTTTTCATCTTAAAATAAAACTTATTAAGATACATTTCAGTTTCTATCGGTATGTATAAAATAATAATTAAATATCGTCTGCATTCATCAAAATTCCGAAAAATAGCAATTATGGAATGAGAAATCCAGAAAGGAGTTAATAAAGTTCAAAATACATTTAAAACAGAGTTAAATTTATAACTAAAATTTTTATAATCGAGAAAATTTCGAATTGCACAAAGATCTTAATAATAATTTTAATTTTGTGTAAGAAATTACCTTAATTCTTTACACAAAATTACAATTAAATATTCTGGTTTAATTGATATTTACAACATTTTCATTAAATGTTCTGTGGAGTTAATTAAATGTTCTATTGGCGATATCCAAAAATCACTTACATAGACTTTGTTAAGTCGATATAAAAATTTATAAGATTACTGCAATTTGTAAATATTTACTATCCTTCGAGACAAAAGCACAAATAGATGCACTTCAATAAAATTTCAGCTTTCTGTATTTGACACAGCTTGATCAAATATATTTCTTACGCTATTAAAACACTAATTAATTGTTGTCTGTTTGTTGCATCCAACTTCTCTGGAATTTATTTCCACAATATTTTATTCGTAATAAAGCTGTCTATATGCAATGATAAATTTTCGCTGAAGACAATTATATGAGCACATCATATTTTCTTACAAAGCATTTGACGCGCACTTCCGACAGGTGAACGTGAATTGTATGTTTCTTAACGTGATATAAAGCTCGAAGGCATTAATTACTGAAAAGATGTTTACTGACAATAACATATCATCTGAGATCAAAATATTCAAAATATAACATGCAGTTAAAAACATGATGTTATTATTAACATTAGCTTTTAACCTTTCATAATTATTTATCGATTAGTTTTTTAATTTTATTTTCTAATAGTTTTTAGAAAATAGTTTAGTTTAATTTCTAATAGCTTTTTTAGTAATTAAATGAACCTTAAAATTTCAGACGAATAATTTTAACATCTTTCTGATAGAAAAATTCATTGTTTCAATGAAAACGAGAATAATAAATTTGTATTTTTTAAATAGGTAAGAATAAGCTCAATGCTTATGACTACATTTTTTAATCATAAAAATAATTGCACGATGAATTGAAACAAACTGGATTGATGGAAAAATGTATACAACAGGTGTTCATTGTAGCAATTTTTCTCACAAGCAAGGATGTGGATTGTTTTCTGTTTTTATTGATATCAACAGTTAACCTATTTTATATTCTGCCCATGTAATAAAACAAATCGTAGTGAAAAGAAAGTACACCTTACTTAGTAGTTAAAAAAGAAAATAAATAAATCATCGACCCTATAGTTACGTTCTTCAGCGCGCAACAGAAATTGAAGGTAAATAAACAATGATCAGCGGAAAAATTAAATTTAAACAAAAAGAAGAAAAACATGCGGACCACCCTCACATGGAGACCTGTTTGTTTACTTATTTTTTCATTAATCTAAATTTCACCTGTAGTATTTTTTCTGAATATGGATACAAAATGTGATAAAAATTGCTCTGAGCGCAAATATTGTACACTTTCAAAATAACTGTTTGTATTTTTCTTCGGAAGATTATGAATAAGTACACGTAATAGTTATGAATTGCGTTTTATTAAAGCTTTTTAACGAATTCGATAAATTATAAAGTGTCGTTTAAATAATATTTTTACCTTAAAATTAAGCATTGTTAAACGTCGATAAATTGATTTTAATTATTCGTACTTTTATCAATTTTCTAATAGAGATATGTTCTTAAAATATTGATGGACATAGATTTTCCACATTCCTATTGATTAATAGATTTAAAAGAAGCAGATATCCAAAGCGAAATTCTTATCCCAAGAAATTTTAAGCTATAATGTTAAGCTTATCAAAAAATCAAAGAACTTTTCCTAGTTTCATTTTTCTCTTTTGCGCCTTTCAAGTCTCAGCTTTTCAAGTGTCGATAACACAATTCTATTTCTGGTTTGAGGACAAATTGCATGACAGCTAGATTTTGGAAATCTTTGTAGATTCTCATTTAGTGACATGTCTTCAAAAATGCAGAGATGACATCAATTGTTCTGCATTGGCTTTAGGATCTCTACGAGAAAGCGAAAATTATTTTGTCAGATCTTGCTACACTCTTTCAGAAATTACCGAAGCCGATTATGAAGAACATGACACCTGCGAAAAGAAGAGATTTCAAGTCTTTCACGTAAGTAAACAGGGGATGTTCGCAATTTTTTACACAATTTTGTTTCGCTGTAGGAACGATTCATTTTCTTGGAAAAATTTATTTTCACAGCAATTACAATTTTGAAGCTATAAGTTATCATTTGCTACCAAAAATTTTGCTTACATGCAAAACGACTCTTTTAAGGAAACAATGGATGGAAGGATGCGTTTCTGCTCTTTCCGAAAAGAGTTAATCTTATTCAGCTATTTAAAGACCCTGTGAAATCCATGGGTTTTTGATATCTAAAGCCACAGTAAGTAATATTGTTAATAAGAAAGGGAAAAAAACGGCTGAGTTTGGTTTCAAATGGAAAAGTGTTCCAAAAACATATCCAACGAAAAACGCAGTTATGAGAAAATTGCAAAGGTAAGATCTTTAATGTTAAAAGAAAATCCTTTATGTAAAAGAGAGAGAAGATTTGTTACAAAATAATTAAAATGCTTACTATCTACTGTAAAAAAATTATTAGCACTTATTTGAATCTCAAAAAACCCAAAAAGTGCAATTTTCATAGTCCTGAAGTTTCCATAGTTTCTGAATTAAAAATGAATAGTTTATTTGCTAATTTATGCACAATTATGAAACAGAAGAATTGACAGACAGAAATTTGGATTTTTTAATGTAAATTTCTGCTATCTTAACTTTAGGAAAATTTGTAAAACGCATCATGCAAAATCCAATTGGAAGTTGTTTGAATTTTGATTTTGTATGAGAAGTAACAAGTAACAGAATCGATTTTTCTTTCCTTAAAATGAGTGAGGAGTTTAAAAGAGAGAAATAAATGAGTTAAAAAGTTTTAGAAATTTTTATTTTCTGTTATTTTAAAAATTCAGAAATAGTTTTTTATACAGGTTATTTAAAATGGCGAAAACAAAATAAATGTGATGGGTTAAAATTTTTGAAACATTTCTGAGAACTTTCTTCATGCGTTTAAAGGTTGAAATTAAGGTTTTGGCAGTTATATTTAAATTCTCACAACCTAATTTTCATTAACACATTTAATTATATATTTTAGCGAGCATTCTTTCGCATGGTTAACAATATTTGGTTTATGTTTAACAATGTGTTGAATACGTTTAGAAAAATAATTTATGGCTTCTTAAATTAAATCATATGTTGCTAAATTTATATTTATCAAATATAATGATTTGAAATAGCTTTCTAAGACGATGCAACCGACTGAAAAAACTGAAAATCTACCAACGACAACAGAAGTCTCTACTGAAACTTCCTCTATGACAGCTGCAGTCTCATCTACGACAGTCAGAATTTCAACGGCAGTTGTCAAATATACAACGACAACAAAAATTCCATACTCGATCACACAAATTACAAGTACAACAAACGAACCATCAACTTCAACAACATAATCTCTGGAAACAACAACGGAGCCTCATACTACAACCAAGGAATCTACAACATCCACAACAGAGGCCATAACTGCGAATTCAGAAAAAAACATCCACGTCTATGAATGCACCGACTGCATCAAAAACATCTACTACGACTTCAGAATCGTCTTCAACAAGTACGGATTCTCCATCTACAACAACAGAAAGTTCATCTGCGATATCAGAGTCAACAACAACTGCTAAAGAGATAGCTTCAGCTGCAACAGAAGTTGTAACTTCTAGAACGGGTGCGAGTACCACGACTTCAGATGCATCTGGTTGCTCCAGCTCTGATTCCCTTGAATGTGAAAGTAAGTTTTTCTTAGCTAATAAATCTTGTTTCAAACGTCAATGCTCACATGAATGGGATTATTTGATAAACTGAAAAAGCACAAATATGTTTATTCAACATCTGCCAAATAAATTGAGTATAATACTATACAGAGAGTCCATTCCAATCGTGGACAAATAATTCATTTCTATACATTTACAGATGAGCATATAGTTTCATCTGGAAAAATGCGCCAACTGAAGTAAAGAATTTTATTTTATGCTGTTTGAGGCAACAAATGTACTGCTGAAAGAGTTACAAAGTCTAATTTTATGTAGCTCCCCGGTGCTATTTAGTAAAATATACTTGACACACAAACATTTTCAAAACAAAAAAAAGTTCCACTCATCTGCTAATAAAACCGACCGAGTTATGAAATTTTGAATATCACTATTTTAGACCATTTCAATGGCCGCCTAGTGGAATATCCGCCAATAGACGCGCGGCTCTTGCTCTAGGAGGTCGAAGATTGGCTTGAAATAATGAAAGTCAAAGCTTCATAACTCTGCTAGTATCAGTCGCAGAAGGGTAGAATTTTGTTTTGTTTAAAATGTCTTTGTGCGAATAATATTTTACTTGGTAGAACAAATAGGACAGTGTTTCAGCAGTACAGTGTTTAACGCAAATAACATAAAATATAATCCTTTACTTCATTTAAAGTATTTTTCCAATTGGAAGTATATGTCTATCTCTAACGGTATAGAAAGTAGCTTTTAGACCGTGATTGGAGAGTACACACTGTTTAACTTCTGAAACTAAGCTATTAAAAAATAGGAGCATGGAAATATATTCTCTAACAAATAGATAAATGGAGTAAATAAAATTAAAAATGTGCACTGAAGTGTCTTTAT
>BGPR01045363.1:0-12347 GCA_013235015.1 Araneus ventricosus | reverse complement strand
ATAGATGTGATATCAAAAATTCAATGTTACACTACGCAAAACTATATATTCTAAAATGGATTATTATTAGTAGCGTTCTATACAACAGAAGATTAATAACAGCAATGGCAGTAAAAAGCTATGTTCTATTGAACCTCCCTTCCGGCCTGCTCATAGCCCACAGACTCAAGCAAGTTTCAAGAGCTGAATACGCTCGTTACTACAACATCAATATTGGAAATTATACTCTCTTCATGGCTATAAATAGATAAAAACAACCTGCTTACTCATCGCTACATCTGCATGTTTGTAAAAAATAATTATTAAAACGAGTCAAGGTAGGTAATATTTTTGACTGGTTGATGTAACTAAGAAGGAGGATATGCGAAGGATTCAGGCTTGCGTATGGTAAACGATAGCAGCGACCTTATTTCTGAAAATTGGAATTAAATAGTTCAATTCGTCATTTTCGAAGAAATCCAACCTAAATGATACCATATTGGATCATTGGTGTGGATAAATGAATGTTTTATTGTTACATATTTTAAAATACGAATATATTATTTTGGTTTTATTTATTAGAGGATTATGAAAAGTATGTTAGGAATACATCGATGGTACCTGCGAAATACCTATTATTCAAGATTCCTTGAGATGAGAGAGATATGTTTAAAATGTTTTTTCGAAACTTTTATCCAATGTGATATAAATGAATTACAAATTTGTAATATTTAACTAAATGTATCTATTTTGTCTATGAAATAATGATATTTTGTTTTATTTTTGTCCAATTACAGTAGCATTTATAAATGCTTCTAATGTGGAATAATTCCTTTAAAATGTTTGTTTTCCGGAAGTTTGAAATAATAATTTCCTTGTAATATGAATTAAAATTAATTTTAAAACATATTAACTTATCTTTCGCTAATCAAAATCATTCGAATATCATAATTTATTGTTAATATTTTTACTTATTTTCGACTTTTATTATAATGTAATGTAAACATTTTCCAAAAATTTAAAACCAGGACACACTCATATGGAAAAAATTGGGAACGCGTTAACGCATATATTCAAAATTAGCATATAATAGCAATTATTATAATAGTACTAGTACCATTTGTTTCGTGTATGCCTTGGCAAAAACTAAATAAAGCAGAAATGAAGATGAGTTATAAATATAATATAATAAAATATATGCTTTCTAACCGAAACCTGTTTTGTACTGTAAATATTAATATTTAATTAATTTATAATTCATTTATTTTTTCTTTATATTCAGGGTCATTATAATTTAATTTCAACTTTCAGAAAGCTGTAAAAAATGAACCACTGTTTAGAATGACTTGAAATTTAAGCTGAGTATGCTCGTTGAAGGGAGAAAAGTATGGCAATAGAGAAAAAATAGTTCAATATTTTAGCAATAGATGGCGCTTTACATGTCAGAATATTTTTTGTGGAATGTTACTTTTTCACTTCGGACTCTTTGTACATTCCATATCGCTTTGTAAAATTGATTTTTTCAATTTTCATAAGGCACTAATCATTTCTTGTGAATGGATTAATTAGTTGATGGGAAGTTTTAAAAATTTTAGAGTAAGTGTCTATAATTCTTTTAAAACTGCTCCTGTATTGGTTTCATTTTTAAATCTGAATGAATGAGTGTTCTTGATTTTCCGAAGTATATTTGTAAGACACGATTCGGACACAGGTAATGTAGGGAATGAACTAGGGTCTCTGCAACTTTTAGCAACTTTAGATATTTGTTTCGTATTTACAGAGGAATTTAATTTTATATTTTCTTTCTTTCAAGTATGAGATTTTCAAATTTACTCAAATTAAAATCAAGTATCGTTCAAGGGGACATACGACTGTTAAATCTCTAAAATGTTTGATTTTATGAAAAAAACAATATTATTCCCCAGTCTTTTCTGAACAATTTAAAAGAATCCGCGTTAAAAAAACTTTCCATAATTGTTAAAGTAATGAAGGAGAATCTATCTACCGTTCATCGAAAACATTGAAAATGGCCATATCTTTAAAACGCTATATTTCAAAATGTGTTTTTTTTTATATTGCGCTTCGCAGTATTTCAGGAAATATTGAATATTTTTACAAAAAAGATTACTGAATATGTATTGTGCTATGTTCAATAAATTAATCCACATTTGTTGTACGTATTTTCTCCAAAGAATTTTTTTGGGGGTTGAAAAAGTTTAAATTTCAAATATATATATGTATATATATATGTAACGTTGTTCCGTTAAGTGAAGTGTAGAGGTAGTTGAAGAAGATTGCAGTCGTTAAATGTCTAAAACATTTTATTCCATTTCGAAGATAAGCAAAATCAAATAAGTTATAGAGTACTCAATATTATATTAAGATTAAACGTTTAAAATATTAGGAGAATATTAAATCCATGGCCAGGAGTGGAGAATTACGCCGAAAAACGGCGTGACTGCTCAATGCGTTACATGATTACGAAAAGAGGAAATTACGCAGACGCGGAGAGTTTTTAAAAGACCAAAAAGGGGAAAGTACCGAAGTTGAGGCTCTAGAAGCAGTGCGACTCTTGCGAGTCTAGTTAGAGTAGAAGTGTTTTGTCATAGGATTGAAGTAGAAATAATTCGTTCGTAATTAAAAAATATCTCTCGTTAAAAAGGATTTATTTTAAATATAGTAAAAATTTCTAAGTCATTACATATATATATATATTAGGGTTTCCCGAAAAAATGAAAGTAGTTTTTTCTTCGCATACCCTTTTATTTTTTCCTTTTATGTCAAAACAATTGTAAATAAATTTTCATGTAATTTGAACCACTGCAACCCGTGCCGACTTGCATCTAAACGTGTCAGTATCAGTTTACTCAGGACAGAGCACATCCACGTGTCAATTTGCTTATAATTCCAAGTTGTTTTGTTACTAAATGTTTGTATAATTTTTAATCAGTCAACAGAACATGGCAGTGGAATTGGGTAATTCTAAAAAGGTGATATTTTTAATAAGGGAAAACTACATCAAATAACGGGTTCAAAACTTCCTTCTAATGGACAAGTTCTCGCAGTTTTGTTTACAATATTCGAGAAGCGAATTTAACTGTTAAAGAAATCGGAAATCTCGCTATTCGCGAATGTATTATCTTTTGGGAAAAGGCACGCATACCTAACAAATAGTTGCCAAATTGTGTGCGGAAACTTGTTAACAGGAATCAAGTTTGGAGAGACTTACAAAAAAATGCAAAGAAATTACAAGACGTATTCAAGCGTCGACAGCAAGAATTTGCAAGTAATTTAGACATTGCACACGCTGATGCACTTCAGTTAATGAAAATAGAGGAAGATAGGATGTTCTTGCAGCGGCAAACAGAGCCGGACCGACCTGGTCACATAGGTGGAGTGGATAAAAAACTGACCGACAAAGAGGAAAGGGCGAGACTTCAAGTTGTCAAAGAAGAAAATCGACGAATTAAATATGTTTCCACTTCAAAATCCTCGGCATCATAAGAATTGCAAAAATATTCCTTTTCGAATTCTGGTGAAAATATAGATTCAGAAGATTTCCGAACACTGATCGAAAGCTCAGAACCTGGGACAAGTAAATCAGTACTGAGGAAAGAATTTATTACTCCAAAATTAATTGCTGCATTAGACAGGAGTCAGTTAAGTATGGGAGATTCTGTGCTTGTTCTTGAAGCTACTATTGATGCACTTCAATATAACATTGACGAATTTCCGATAAGCAAGTCTTCAATTCAAAGAATCCGAACAGAAAAACGGAAGGAACGAGTGGAAAACATAAAATTGATTTCCATAACGAGGTATCGGATGTAGAGACCTTAAATTGGGATGGCAATTGTTGCCTGCTTTGATTGCTCAAA
This sequence comes from Araneus ventricosus, assembly GCA_013235015.1. Classification (NCBI taxonomy): domain Eukaryota; kingdom Metazoa; phylum Arthropoda; class Arachnida; order Araneae; family Araneidae; genus Araneus; species Araneus ventricosus. The sequence goes on along the minus strand of BGPR01045363.1, from coordinate 8,490 downwards.
AATCGAAAAAAGAACGCTTGCCTGTAGTAATTTCATATGGACTTAAAAAACAACTCATTACTGTACCGAGACTGGATAATTCTACAGGCAAAGAACAAGCTGTTTGGAAGGCGATCTTAGATTGAAACCTCTAAGACAAAGTCCAATTTCTCTGATGTGATACTACGGCTTCGAATACAGGTCGTTTTAATAGTGCTTGTGCGCTCCTCGAGCAAAACTCTCATAGGGAAATGCTTTTTTCTCTTGCCGCAATCATGTATACGAACTGGTATTAAAGGCCGTATTCGAAGTGAAAATTAAACTAGAGACAACAAGCCCGATATTCCACTCTTTAAAAAGCCCAAAGATATTTGGAAAAACATCGATCCCACTAAAATACAGTGCTATAGAGAAAGAGTGGAACTGTTCCGAACCGTAACCGACCTTGAAATTTGCTTGACTTTTACCGCGCTGAACTTAAAAATGTTATGGTCAGGAATGACTATCGAGAGTTGATCGAGCTATCCATCATATTTTTAGGTGGAGTTGCCGAAAAAAAATTTAAAATCAGATCTCCGGGTGCCATGCACCAAGCTAGATTGATGTCCAGAGCGATTTAGTTCCTAAAACTGTCGTTATTTAGTTCTGAGCTGAAATTAAACACCAAGGATAAGGAAGCACTGTTAGACGTCTGCTTGTTTATTGTGATAATCTACGTTAAACCATTGCTTAAATGGATTTTGGCAGTTAAAGCACCCTATAAAGATTTGTGCTTTCTGAAATCCTTGAAAGCTTACGAAAAAGTGAATGAAAGTATCTCGAAAGCTACTTTACAGAAATTTAGCCAGCATTTATGGTATTGTACTGACGAAATAGCAGTATTGGCACTTTTTGATGATGATGTGAACGAAGAAACAAAATTAAAAATGGTGGTTAATTTACATAGAGAAATTTTCTCGACCCATGAGAAAAGATACATTCCATCGAAGGAAAAACTTTGCGGTTCATTTTATGTTGAATTTGATACATTGATTTGTAGTTTTTATCATTTACTTATTTATTTATATCAAGCAATTGTTACGTGTTATTTTATTTTTTTACAGAGACAAACATCGATGATTTCATATCAGTCAAAAGCCATTGCTTTCTTGAATCAAAATTGATGATAGTTTTCTCAACCAGAGTCCCTCTTCATTGGCGAATAACGCTTCGTTTCTAGACGCGGAAAAGACAGTCTCAATGCTTAGAGCAGTGAACGATACAGCTGAAAGAGCGGTAAAAATTATGCAGGACTTTCATGGTTTAATAACATTTGAGGAGAAACAAAAAAAATTGTTACGTTGCGTACAAGAACACATGAAGATCTATCCTGACAGAAAGAAGCAAACATTGAAGCAAAAATAAGTACAGCAATGTTTCTTTTACTGTAATATGGTAATAAATATGTGCTTTGAATAAATTGGTGTCTTATGTACCAAAGAAACATATATTTTGCAATTTTTCCATAGTATTCCCCGTACAAGATTTCCGTTCAAGTTTGACCTAATTCGGCACGGGTTACCGTTATCTTATTGCAATAATACGTTTTATTTATGTTACTGAGGTGAAATAGAAAAAAATAGAGGGTATGCGTATTCGATTTTGAAGAAGAAAAATTTTCTCTTGTATCTTGGGACCCCCTAATATATATATATATATATATATATATCAAAACAAACTTATAAACACAAGATAAAAACTCAAAAACAGTAAAAAAAGACAAAATGGCAAAAACCAGAAAAAAACCAAAAAAATTGAAAAATATCATAGCGAGCCGCTCGTCAGGAAGAGAAGCTCGCTCATGATATTAATTTGTGCTTTTTTCTGCTGACGACAAACGAAATCCGTTAAAAATTGCCGTCATCCCCTCTAAAAGCACAAAACAAATGAAAATGGAAGAATTCTTGAATAAAAAATATAAATACATTTAAGAAGATTTAAAAAGAATCAAATACAAAAAATCCGAATACAAATACAAAGAATCCGAATACAAAAGACCTAGAATAAAATTGTATAATTTTTATGTTACAAAAAATTTTTTTTGGTTTTTTCTGTTGTTGTTTTTCTTATATATATATATATATATATATATATATATGATATGTTTTGTTTACTTTGTTTATGTAAGATCATATATAACAAGTCATATATATATAACATTTTATTTTAAATTGGAATATGAATTGGTATATAAAATAGAAATTAAATTTGAATGTTAATAAATTGTGGTTCAGTTTCTTAAATAGATTGTTTGGATTACTTAGATGTCCAAAGTATCGGTTTAGACCAATATTTCAATATTTATTCCGTAATCATGCACGCACGGAGACTATGTCATTTTTTCTCTAAAAATTATATCCATATTAAATATTCTCTCAAATAAGTAAATACCAATATTAAGGTTTGAAAATGCGTGTACTCTTCATTAAAGAAGAGAAGAAAGATTAAATTATAAAAAAAGAGATTCTATTAATTCTTGATCTTCATTTCAAACATTTATCGTTTTATCGGCCAAAATAAGAATCTTCCCATGGCGTCATCTTTGTATCGATATGAAAAAACTGATAATCGAAACTGAACCTTATCAAGAAATTACACAGCTTGATGTTATAAGAATGTAACATGAAAATAGAAGTATCAAAAGGTGAAAATTTTAGGCATGCATCATAATAATTTTACGTCCAGAGGCAAAAATAAATATGATTGCCAGTTTGAACAAAAAACACTTTAAATCTTTCCAGGGAACATATTAAATTGTGTTTTTTGTTAGCGTTACAAAATTCCCTTATGATTTCTTTTCTATCTTGTTTCTCTTTCGAAACTATTCTTATTTTCGTCTGATCAAAGTAAAAAAAAATCCTCATAAAATGTTTTTAAAGCCTTTGGCAACGAATATGACTTTCTCCTATTTATAATGGTTGGCGTTTATGAATGACAGAAGAATCCACGGTTGTAAACTACCTGATGGGCTAACCGAAGTAAAGAACATTATTCTATGGAAATATCGTCAGTTATCTTTTCCTGTATGCCTTACTAACAAACAGGGCCGGTTTAAGATCCTTAAAGGTTCCATATCCTTATAGGATTTTGGTGACCTCACATATAAATACGAATTTAATAATAACACCAAAATCTAAACAAAAATAAATCCTAAAATATTTTTATCGTAAATGCAACAGCTAGCAGTAAGACAGAAAATAATATTTCCTCTTGCGTACTTACATTTTAATTATATTTAAAAACTTTTTTCTACTGTTTTAATTGCAAAATCTTTGAATAGATCCTCAAAACTGATCTTGGCAACACGTGCGCTGCTATATTTGATAGAGATAAGGATTCCTAGTTGCATAGATCTTCTGTGTTGGGATGTTTAATATATTTTGACAGAGTACTTACGTACGTACTTTCTCTGTTCTTACATCAGAGGAGAATTTGTTGTCCAAAGGAGATCGCGTCGCCGCCGAATCACGTGCAATTGACTCTCACAGGAAATCGGAATGTCCTTCAAAATCACTCCTTTAAACAGCATCACAATCTCTTTCTCGGGAGGTGTGTTTCTGAGATGGCCGAATCGGGAGGCTTTAATGATGAAGGTCATGAGATGGAGGTTCATTTTCGTTTGAACCTCTAATCGACAGGTCAAAAGAGTAGCGCTTACCTCTAAAGCGCAAGGATTTGGACAAAAGATTACATTCCCCGCTATGCGGTCCTTTCTGCGCCGTAGGGGGGCTGTTATACCCGTCATTGGGCGACAGTGACAAATGACTTCCTTTGTTGACCCTTCTTTGTCTTCTCTCAGAAAAGTTGCGAATGTCTTACAATTTGAAAATGCAACAAGTTGGGGTTTTTGTCCGTGAAACTTTTTAGATTTTTCTTATATCGCTGAATAAAACTAACGTTAGGAGAATAAATTTTTATAATTTTTTATATGACTCTTTTTGTTACAAATTAAATGTGTGCTTCCAATTGCTTTCACCTCACTACATATTTTTAAAAAATATTTTTATTACCTCGAACTATGAAATTATTACTCGAAGTTAGGTACGACATATTTAATTCTTGAAACAAAAAAAAAGATATATTGTTCATTCAGTGTATTGCAAAAGTGCTGTAGTACATAAAAATGTGTGTTTAAAACAATAATCAAAATTTGTGATACTATTGTATAGCACTCTGTGCACCTTCGCGCTTTTGTGCATGCTCCGGGCGGAGTTATTTTCTTCAAAATTGGGGGAAAGTGAAGAATGGAAGGGAGTTGTATAAATTTTATTGAACATGATCTAACAAAGAACTCACTCCGGAAATGCGCTCATATGATTCATTGCCTGACATCCCTTTACGGTATAAAATCGTAGAGTACATTATAATTTTGTTTCTTCAACATTTAGAGAAACAATTGTGTAAATAGGGAATCTCATACGGCATTTCGTATCTCGGGATTACGATTTCTGGTGTTTATTTACATGTGAATACGATTTTATTTTTTACTATCTTTTCATTACTAAGCATATGTTACTAAGGGTGGATCAAGAAATCCGTTAGAAGGGGAAGGGGACTATTGTGGAAAAAAAATCCGTGTTTTTATATCTTAAATTTAAGAATTACTTAATTAAAATAATGCATTGTAAAATTTATTGTGCAAATGTTTTGTAGTACTTAAAATGTGTGTTTAAAACAATAATAACAATTAGTAACACTCGTCATAATTGTGCTTCTTCCACATTTAGAAAAATAATTTTTTAAATAAAGAATCTTATACGAAATTACAGATTTCTAGATGACGATTTACGTTTTTTATCTACATCATTAGAATCTATTTTTTGCTAAATTTTCATAAATTAGTATTTGTAACCAAGAGTGGATCTAGGAATCTGTTAAAGGGGGCTACTGTCGAAAAAAAATTCCGTGATTTGAAATCTTAAAATGATAGATAGCCTCAGATTACGCACTTATTTCTAATTTTTTATACGATAAATTTGCTTGCTGCGTTGTCATTAAATTAATTTTAACTGTTCTTTTGTTTGTGTTCATAAACAAAAGGAAGAAACTTATTTGATTTTATAATTCCAAAAAAATTCCCAAGCAAGAATCTTATTTAATACTCAACAATCTTAAAATTTCTAATTATAATAAATTAGAAAGAAAATATACGATTTTGTTTAATCCATGTTAATTTTTTCAGAATGAAACTGTTCGACTAGTTGATTACATAGATTTTGTCCATTATCCTTTTTTAAATATACTAATAAATGAAAACAAAAAAAATATTTTTATTAAAAGATATAAACATACCCATATGTTAAGTAAATCTTTTATATATGTATAGTATTTTATATTCAAAAAATTAGTTTCAAAGGCAATTTGAATTTTAATGTCTTTAAATTAAAGTAATCTATAGAAGAGAAAATTGTCAACATTTTTATTTTTTTATTTTAAAATCCTTTCATTTGTATTTTTTTTAAATTAAAAGAATTTCTTTAGTTTAAAATTTTAAAATCCTATATATTAGTCTAATAAAAATACGTATATATGTGTAATCAAGGCTTATAAACGTTAAATTTTATGCCCGTTAATTCACTCTAATTTTGGATACACATTTACTCTCTAAATCTAAAAAATAACAACTCAGAATGATCTTCGAATTTTTCTGCCCCTGATTTTACGCTTCTAAACGCAATACAAATTAAAAGACTAGATCTATTCGAACTAAACCTCCCCTGACTACTGACACTCCCTCTCATTAAGTCGTCGCTTGATACCTGGGGGAGGGAAAGAAAAACTGATAGAAGTTTAAATCTCGGGTCTGACACTTATGAGGGAGTTTTCTATCCTGAGACAGGCTCGGGCGTAACGCTAGAAGAGTTAAGGGACAATTTTCATTGGATTTATCCAGAATGCTCTTGTAAAACTCTTATTTTTTCCAAAGTATTGAACCATTTTTTTAGCTGTTTTAATTTTATTCTGCCTGCTTGTAAAATTAAATTTAATTGAGGGTTAATTTCTTTATCAACACACGAATTACTTACTTGAAGAATGTTCGTGTATTCGTTTTTACCTAAGCTTCTCTTTTTTAATAGATAAAAATAATTTCACTGGGTGTAAATATCTTTAATAGAAAATTTTATTTATAATTATATAGTTTTGAATATGTGACAGTTTAAATAAAATTCCCTCATTGGCATTAAAGTGTACATTAAACTAAAATTCCCATCTGCAGTGTCAAAACTTATCGAAGAATTAAATCAAATAAGAACATTCACTTTCACAGAACACTTTAATATTAAAAAAGAAGTAGGGTAATTGGGGCGAGTATGGGTAAATAAGTGGTATATGTTTGAAAATTTTTATGCTTGTTGTACATGCAATTACGATCTGTAAAATACGCGTGCACGTACGTATTGATCACATTATATTCCCTTTATAATAACATTATATTACTTTATGGCAACATTATATTCACTGATAAAATTTTACCTTATATATATTCACAATTATTCAAAAGTGTAAATTACGAACTAACAAAGAGTGCCGGATTAAAAGCTTAAAAGGTTACTTTTTCTTAAAAGATACGTCCATATACATAGATATATTCACTAGAGGGAGAACACGCAACATATTAGAACAAACATTTACAAACAGGTGTCTTTGATATAAGAGAATAAAGTGTACATAAAATGATTGATATAGCAAAATATTTATTCCAACCACAAGTGTTCGACATAGCCTCCACAACAAGAAGCAATGCATTGTAGAGAAGTCACAATGCCAGCGACGGCCACAAGATAAAAAAGAAATTCAGCCACGCACGGTATTCCCAAATGCGCACGATACTGCTGAATGCCAGTTTCTTGTTACCGTTTAAGAACGACTATTAATCCTGTAAGTTTCCCAGTTTTCATATCCTTACGATGCCGAAAGCTTCGCAAAGCCATCTGCGTCAATTCAAGATAAACACGAAAAGAAGTTAACAAACCTTAACACATAAACTTTTGTCCGGTGTACTTAACATTTTGTGAGACTCGCCACCCGATATTCCCAGTAATTAAATTGTCAATAGGTCGTTTGTTAAAGCGCATAGCACCGTAAAATCTTAGAGGTAACGCGGTAATAACATAAGTAGCATGATGAAGAGAAAGTACTTGAATGTAGAAGATTACGGCAAAACGATTTCTTCCGTCAAAAAGCCGTAGTATGATGAAACTATGACAGGAAAAGCTAGAGTATGTGCACTTTCTAAGACGGCAGGTTCTTATGTAGATTAATAGACTGTTAAAAAATAAAACTTCCCCTGTCAAAAGATGAAGCTTCGTCAGCTGCTTGGAATGCAGCTATACAAATCTTTAATTGAGATGTTATTACGCAGATTTATCAAGAACAGTAATTTTTTTTTATTTACTCATTACGATGCTGCCTGACGGGGAGTTTTTTGTACTAAATGTTTTCCTATACTATGAAAAAAATAAACACCATTCGGCTTGAAATGATTATCACGCACATAACTTTACAATCTGATTATTTTTTATGGTTTCCTGAAATATCTAGAGTCTTTTTTGCCTGCCCTTCATTTAGATGTGGAAAAAATTAAGTATTCACATAGCTTTGAAAACGGGAATAAGTAAGTTTCCAGGGAACATGAGATATCACCTTTAAATAGTTAGTATTCTAGATTTGAAAATTTGTAAAATAAATATTACTACATATAATATTGCAAGATCTTCTAAATAAAAATTTAAATTTATGAAATAATACCGGACACGAACGATCTATAATGCCGTTTCTTTACAATAAAGCTAAGACTTTTATGTTTTAACTGGTAATTGAAAATTAGTTTTAATTTTATTTGTTACGGATGTGGTATGAAAAATTGAAGGTTTCATTAAGCGAGGTTAAAAGTTCTAAGATTGGATTACCAGTAGCGTCAGATACAGCAGAAGATTAAGAACAGCAATGGATATAAAAAATAATACGATGTACTGTTTACCCTTCAAACCGGCCTGCTCGTTCATTGCCCACGGAAGCAAGCAAATTTCAAGAACTGAATACCCGCAGTACTACAAAATCAATAAATTAAACTTTTTTCGGGGCTATAAACTCCATAAAAACAACTTGTTCACTTTTCGCCCTATATGCATGTTTGACAAAAAATAATTACTAATCAGACGAATCAAGGTAGGTAATATTTTTGACATGTTGAAGTAACTAAGAAGGAGGATATGCAGAGGATTCACGCTTGCGCATGGTAAACGATAGCAGCGCCCTCATTTGTTGAACTTGAAATTGAAAAATTCGATTCCCCTCATTTCCAACGAAAACCAACGTAAGTGATGCTGTGTTGGATATTTGATGTGATAAATAATTACTTTTTTGTTGCATATTGTATATTCCAGATATGTTATATAGACTATATTTATTAGAGGATTATAACAAATACGTTAGGAATAAATCGATGATATCTGCAAAATACCTAATATT
>BGPR01045362.1:0-12347 GCA_013235015.1 Araneus ventricosus | reverse complement strand
ATAGATGTGATATCAAAAATTCAATGTTACACTACGCAAAACTATATATTCTAAAATGGATTATTATTAGTAGCGTTCTATACAACAGAAGATTAATAACAGCAATGGCAGTAAAAAGCTATGTTCTATTGAACCTCCCTTCCGGCCTGCTCATAGCCCACAGACTCAAGCAAGTTTCAAGAGCTGAATACGCTCGTTACTACAACATCAATATTGGAAATTATACTCTCTTCATGGCTATAAATAGATAAAAACAACCTGCTTACTCATCGCTACATCTGCATGTTTGTAAAAAATAATTATTAAAACGAGTCAAGGTAGGTAATATTTTTGACTGGTTGATGTAACTAAGAAGGAGGATATGCGAAGGATTCAGGCTTGCGTATGGTAAACGATAGCAGCGACCTTATTTCTGAAAATTGGAATTAAATAGTTCAATTCGTCATTTTCGAAGAAATCCAACCTAAATGATACCATATTGGATCATTGGTGTGGATAAATGAATGTTTTATTGTTACATATTTTAAAATACGAATATATTATTTTGGTTTTATTTATTAGAGGATTATGAAAAGTATGTTAGGAATACATCGATGGTACCTGCGAAATACCTATTATTCAAGATTCCTTGAGATGAGAGAGATATGTTTAAAATGTTTTTTCGAAACTTTTATCCAATGTGATATAAATGAATTACAAATTTGTAATATTTAACTAAATGTATCTATTTTGTCTATGAAATAATGATATTTTGTTTTATTTTTGTCCAATTACAGTAGCATTTATAAATGCTTCTAATGTGGAATAATTCCTTTAAAATGTTTGTTTTCCGGAAGTTTGAAATAATAATTTCCTTGTAATATGAATTAAAATTAATTTTAAAACATATTAACTTATCTTTCGCTAATCAAAATCATTCGAATATCATAATTTATTGTTAATATTTTTACTTATTTTCGACTTTTATTATAATGTAATGTAAACATTTTCCAAAAATTTAAAACCAGGACACACTCATATGGAAAAAATTGGGAACGCGTTAACGCATATATTCAAAATTAGCATATAATAGCAATTATTATAATAGTACTAGTACCATTTGTTTCGTGTATGCCTTGGCAAAAACTAAATAAAGCAGAAATGAAGATGAGTTATAAATATAATATAATAAAATATATGCTTTCTAACCGAAACCTGTTTTGTACTGTAAATATTAATATTTAATTAATTTATAATTCATTTATTTTTTCTTTATATTCAGGGTCATTATAATTTAATTTCAACTTTCAGAAAGCTGTAAAAAATGAACCACTGTTTAGAATGACTTGAAATTTAAGCTGAGTATGCTCGTTGAAGGGAGAAAAGTATGGCAATAGAGAAAAAATAGTTCAATATTTTAGCAATAGATGGCGCTTTACATGTCAGAATATTTTTTGTGGAATGTTACTTTTTCACTTCGGACTCTTTGTACATTCCATATCGCTTTGTAAAATTGATTTTTTCAATTTTCATAAGGCACTAATCATTTCTTGTGAATGGATTAATTAGTTGATGGGAAGTTTTAAAAATTTTAGAGTAAGTGTCTATAATTCTTTTAAAACTGCTCCTGTATTGGTTTCATTTTTAAATCTGAATGAATGAGTGTTCTTGATTTTCCGAAGTATATTTGTAAGACACGATTCGGACACAGGTAATGTAGGGAATGAACTAGGGTCTCTGCAACTTTTAGCAACTTTAGATATTTGTTTCGTATTTACAGAGGAATTTAATTTTATATTTTCTTTCTTTCAAGTATGAGATTTTCAAATTTACTCAAATTAAAATCAAGTATCGTTCAAGGGGACATACGACTGTTAAATCTCTAAAATGTTTGATTTTATGAAAAAAACAATATTATTCCCCAGTCTTTTCTGAACAATTTAAAAGAATCCGCGTTAAAAAAACTTTCCATAATTGTTAAAGTAATGAAGGAGAATCTATCTACCGTTCATCGAAAACATTGAAAATGGCCATATCTTTAAAACGCTATATTTCAAAATGTGTTTTTTTTTATATTGCGCTTCGCAGTATTTCAGGAAATATTGAATATTTTTACAAAAAAGATTACTGAATATGTATTGTGCTATGTTCAATAAATTAATCCACATTTGTTGTACGTATTTTCTCCAAAGAATTTTTTTGGGGGTTGAAAAAGTTTAAATTTCAAATATATATATGTATATATATATGTAACGTTGTTCCGTTAAGTGAAGTGTAGAGGTAGTTGAAGAAGATTGCAGTCGTTAAATGTCTAAAACATTTTATTCCATTTCGAAGATAAGCAAAATCAAATAAGTTATAGAGTACTCAATATTATATTAAGATTAAACGTTTAAAATATTAGGAGAATATTAAATCCATGGCCAGGAGTGGAGAATTACGCCGAAAAACGGCGTGACTGCTCAATGCGTTACATGATTACGAAAAGAGGAAATTACGCAGACGCGGAGAGTTTTTAAAAGACCAAAAAGGGGAAAGTACCGAAGTTGAGGCTCTAGAAGCAGTGCGACTCTTGCGAGTCTAGTTAGAGTAGAAGTGTTTTGTCATAGGATTGAAGTAGAAATAATTCGTTCGTAATTAAAAAATATCTCTCGTTAAAAAGGATTTATTTTAAATATAGTAAAAATTTCTAAGTCATTACATATATATATATATTAGGGTTTCCCGAAAAAATGAAAGTAGTTTTTTCTTCGCATACCCTTTTATTTTTTCCTTTTATGTCAAAACAATTGTAAATAAATTTTCATGTAATTTGAACCACTGCAACCCGTGCCGACTTGCATCTAAACGTGTCAGTATCAGTTTACTCAGGACAGAGCACATCCACGTGTCAATTTGCTTATAATTCCAAGTTGTTTTGTTACTAAATGTTTGTATAATTTTTAATCAGTCAACAGAACATGGCAGTGGAATTGGGTAATTCTAAAAAGGTGATATTTTTAATAAGGGAAAACTACATCAAATAACGGGTTCAAAACTTCCTTCTAATGGACAAGTTCTCGCAGTTTTGTTTACAATATTCGAGAAGCGAATTTAACTGTTAAAGAAATCGGAAATCTCGCTATTCGCGAATGTATTATCTTTTGGGAAAAGGCACGCATACCTAACAAATAGTTGCCAAATTGTGTGCGGAAACTTGTTAACAGGAATCAAGTTTGGAGAGACTTACAAAAAAATGCAAAGAAATTACAAGACGTATTCAAGCGTCGACAGCAAGAATTTGCAAGTAATTTAGACATTGCACACGCTGATGCACTTCAGTTAATGAAAATAGAGGAAGATAGGATGTTCTTGCAGCGGCAAACAGAGCCGGACCGACCTGGTCACATAGGTGGAGTGGATAAAAAACTGACCGACAAAGAGGAAAGGGCGAGACTTCAAGTTGTCAAAGAAGAAAATCGACGAATTAAATATGTTTCCACTTCAAAATCCTCGGCATCATAAGAATTGCAAAAATATTCCTTTTCGAATTCTGGTGAAAATATAGATTCAGAAGATTTCCGAACACTGATCGAAAGCTCAGAACCTGGGACAAGTAAATCAGTACTGAGGAAAGAATTTATTACTCCAAAATTAATTGCTGCATTAGACAGGAGTCAGTTAAGTATGGGAGATTCTGTGCTTGTTCTTGAAGCTACTATTGATGCACTTCAATATAACATTGACGAATTTCCGATAAGCAAGTCTTCAATTCAAAGAATCCGAACAGAAAAACGGAAGGAACGAGTGGAAAACATAAAATTGATTTCCATAACGAGGTATCGGATGTAGAGACCTTAAATTGGGATGGCAATTGTTGCCTGCTTTGATTGCTCAAAAATCGAAAAAAGAACGCTTGCCTGTAGTAATTTCATATGGACTTAAAAAACAACTCATTACTGTACCGAGACTGGATAATTCTACAGGCAAAGAACAAGCTGTTTGGAAGGCGATCTTAGATTGAAACCTCTAAGACAAAGTCCAATTTCTCTGATGTGATACTACGGCTTCGAATACAGGTCGTTTTAATAGTGCTTGTGCGCTCCTCGAGCAAAACTCTCATAGGGAAATGCTTTTTTCTCTTGCCGCAATCATGTATACGAACTGGTATTAAAGGCCGTATTCGAAGTGAAAATTAAACTAGAGACAACAAGCCCGATATTCCACTCTTTAAAAAGCCCAAAGATATTTGGAAAAACATCGATCCCACTAAAATACAGTGCTATAGAGAAAGAGTGGAACTGTTCCGAACCGTAACCGACCTTGAAATTTGCTTGACTTTTACCGCGCTGAACTTAAAAATGTTATGGTCAGGAATGACTATCGAGAGTTGATCGAGCTATCCATCATATTTTTAGGTGGAGTTGCCGAAAAAAAATTTAAAATCAGATCTCCGGGTGCCATGCACCAAGCTAGATTGATGTCCAGAGCGATTTAGTTCCTAAAACTGTCGTTATTTAGTTCTGAGCTGAAATTAAACACCAAGGATAAGGAAGCACTGTTAGACGTCTGCTTGTTTATTGTGATAATCTACGTTAAACCATTGCTTAAATGGATTTTGGCAGTTAAAGCACCCTATAAAGATTTGTGCTTTCTGAAATCCTTGAAAGCTTACGAAAAAGTGAATGAAAGTATCTCGAAAGCTACTTTACAGAAATTTAGCCAGCATTTATGGTATTGTACTGACGAAATAGCAGTATTGGCACTTTTTGATGATGATGTGAACGAAGAAACAAAATTAAAAATGGTGGTTAATTTACATAGAGAAATTTTCTCGACCCATGAGAAAAGATACATTCCATCGAAGGAAAAACTTTGCGGTTCATTTTATGTTGAATTTGATACATTGATTTGTAGTTTTTATCATTTACTTATTTATTTATATCAAGCAATTGTTACGTGTTATTTTATTTTTTTACAGAGACAAACATCGATGATTTCATATCAGTCAAAAGCCATTGCTTTCTTGAATCAAAATTGATGATAGTTTTCTCAACCAGAGTCCCTCTTCATTGGCGAATAACGCTTCGTTTCTAGACGCGGAAAAGACAGTCTCAATGCTTAGAGCAGTGAACGATACAGCTGAAAGAGCGGTAAAAATTATGCAGGACTTTCATGGTTTAATAACATTTGAGGAGAAACAAAAAAAATTGTTACGTTGCGTACAAGAACACATGAAGATCTATCCTGACAGAAAGAAGCAAACATTGAAGCAAAAATAAGTACAGCAATGTTTCTTTTACTGTAATATGGTAATAAATATGTGCTTTGAATAAATTGGTGTCTTATGTACCAAAGAAACATATATTTTGCAATTTTTCCATAGTATTCCCCGTACAAGATTTCCGTTCAAGTTTGACCTAATTCGGCACGGGTTACCGTTATCTTATTGCAATAATACGTTTTATTTATGTTACTGAGGTGAAATAGAAAAAAATAGAGGGTATGCGTATTCGATTTTGAAGAAGAAAAATTTTCTCTTGTATCTTGGGACCCCCTAATATATATATATATATATATATATATCAAAACAAACTTATAAACACAAGATAAAAACTCAAAAACAGTAAAAAAAGACAAAATGGCAAAAACCAGAAAAAAACCAAAAAAATTGAAAAATATCATAGCGAGCCGCTCGTCAGGAAGAGAAGCTCGCTCATGATATTAATTTGTGCTTTTTTCTGCTGACGACAAACGAAATCCGTTAAAAATTGCCGTCATCCCCTCTAAAAGCACAAAACAAATGAAAATGGAAGAATTCTTGAATAAAAAATATAAATACATTTAAGAAGATTTAAAAAGAATCAAATACAAAAAATCCGAATACAAATACAAAGAATCCGAATACAAAAGACCTAGAATAAAATTGTATAATTTTTATGTTACAAAAAATTTTTTTTGGTTTTTTCTGTTGTTGTTTTTCTTATATATATATATATATATATATATATATATGATATGTTTTGTTTACTTTGTTTATGTAAGATCATATATAACAAGTCATATATATATAACATTTTATTTTAAATTGGAATATGAATTGGTATATAAAATAGAAATTAAATTTGAATGTTAATAAATTGTGGTTCAGTTTCTTAAATAGATTGTTTGGATTACTTAGATGTCCAAAGTATCGGTTTAGACCAATATTTCAATATTTATTCCGTAATCATGCACGCACGGAGACTATGTCATTTTTTCTCTAAAAATTATATCCATATTAAATATTCTCTCAAATAAGTAAATACCAATATTAAGGTTTGAAAATGCGTGTACTCTTCATTAAAGAAGAGAAGAAAGATTAAATTATAAAAAAAGAGATTCTATTAATTCTTGATCTTCATTTCAAACATTTATCGTTTTATCGGCCAAAATAAGAATCTTCCCATGGCGTCATCTTTGTATCGATATGAAAAAACTGATAATCGAAACTGAACCTTATCAAGAAATTACACAGCTTGATGTTATAAGAATGTAACATGAAAATAGAAGTATCAAAAGGTGAAAATTTTAGGCATGCATCATAATAATTTTACGTCCAGAGGCAAAAATAAATATGATTGCCAGTTTGAACAAAAAACACTTTAAATCTTTCCAGGGAACATATTAAATTGTGTTTTTTGTTAGCGTTACAAAATTCCCTTATGATTTCTTTTCTATCTTGTTTCTCTTTCGAAACTATTCTTATTTTCGTCTGATCAAAGTAAAAAAAAATCCTCATAAAATGTTTTTAAAGCCTTTGGCAACGAATATGACTTTCTCCTATTTATAATGGTTGGCGTTTATGAATGACAGAAGAATCCACGGTTGTAAACTACCTGATGGGCTAACCGAAGTAAAGAACATTATTCTATGGAAATATCGTCAGTTATCTTTTCCTGTATGCCTTACTAACAAACAGGGCCGGTTTAAGATCCTTAAAGGTTCCATATCCTTATAGGATTTTGGTGACCTCACATATAAATACGAATTTAATAATAACACCAAAATCTAAACAAAAATAAATCCTAAAATATTTTTATCGTAAATGCAACAGCTAGCAGTAAGACAGAAAATAATATTTCCTCTTGCGTACTTACATTTTAATTATATTTAAAAACTTTTTTCTACTGTTTTAATTGCAAAATCTTTGAATAGATCCTCAAAACTGATCTTGGCAACACGTGCGCTGCTATATTTGATAGAGATAAGGATTCCTAGTTGCATAGATCTTCTGTGTTGGGATGTTTAATATATTTTGACAGAGTACTTACGTACGTACTTTCTCTGTTCTTACATCAGAGGAGAATTTGTTGTCCAAAGGAGATCGCGTCGCCGCCGAATCACGTGCAATTGACTCTCACAGGAAATCGGAATGTCCTTCAAAATCACTCCTTTAAACAGCATCACAATCTCTTTCTCGGGAGGTGTGTTTCTGAGATGGCCGAATCGGGAGGCTTTAATGATGAAGGTCATGAGATGGAGGTTCATTTTCGTTTGAACCTCTAATCGACAGGTCAAAAGAGTAGCGCTTACCTCTAAAGCGCAAGGATTTGGACAAAAGATTACATTCCCCGCTATGCGGTCCTTTCTGCGCCGTAGGGGGGCTGTTATACCCGTCATTGGGCGACAGTGACAAATGACTTCCTTTGTTGACCCTTCTTTGTCTTCTCTCAGAAAAGTTGCGAATGTCTTACAATTTGAAAATGCAACAAGTTGGGGTTTTTGTCCGTGAAACTTTTTAGATTTTTCTTATATCGCTGAATAAAACTAACGTTAGGAGAATAAATTTTTATAATTTTTTATATGACTCTTTTTGTTACAAATTAAATGTGTGCTTCCAATTGCTTTCACCTCACTACATATTTTTAAAAAATATTTTTATTACCTCGAACTATGAAATTATTACTCGAAGTTAGGTACGACATATTTAATTCTTGAAACAAAAAAAAAGATATATTGTTCATTCAGTGTATTGCAAAAGTGCTGTAGTACATAAAAATGTGTGTTTAAAACAATAATCAAAATTTGTGATACTATTGTATAGCACTCTGTGCACCTTCGCGCTTTTGTGCATGCTCCGGGCGGAGTTATTTTCTTCAAAATTGGGGGAAAGTGAAGAATGGAAGGGAGTTGTATAAATTTTATTGAACATGATCTAACAAAGAACTCACTCCGGAAATGCGCTCATATGATTCATTGCCTGACATCCCTTTACGGTATAAAATCGTAGAGTACATTATAATTTTGTTTCTTCAACATTTAGAGAAACAATTGTGTAAATAGGGAATCTCATACGGCATTTCGTATCTCGGGATTACGATTTCTGGTGTTTATTTACATGTGAATACGATTTTATTTTTTACTATCTTTTCATTACTAAGCATATGTTACTAAGGGTGGATCAAGAAATCCGTTAGAAGGGGAAGGGGACTATTGTGGAAAAAAAATCCGTGTTTTTATATCTTAAATTTAAGAATTACTTAATTAAAATAATGCATTGTAAAATTTATTGTGCAAATGTTTTGTAGTACTTAAAATGTGTGTTTAAAACAATAATAACAATTAGTAACACTCGTCATAATTGTGCTTCTTCCACATTTAGAAAAATAATTTTTTAAATAAAGAATCTTATACGAAATTACAGATTTCTAGATGACGATTTACGTTTTTTATCTACATCATTAGAATCTATTTTTTGCTAAATTTTCATAAATTAGTATTTGTAACCAAGAGTGGATCTAGGAATCTGTTAAAGGGGGCTACTGTCGAAAAAAAATTCCGTGATTTGAAATCTTAAAATGATAGATAGCCTCAGATTACGCACTTATTTCTAATTTTTTATACGATAAATTTGCTTGCTGCGTTGTCATTAAATTAATTTTAACTGTTCTTTTGTTTGTGTTCATAAACAAAAGGAAGAAACTTATTTGATTTTATAATTCCAAAAAAATTCCCAAGCAAGAATCTTATTTAATACTCAACAATCTTAAAATTTCTAATTATAATAAATTAGAAAGAAAATATACGATTTTGTTTAATCCATGTTAATTTTTTCAGAATGAAACTGTTCGACTAGTTGATTACATAGATTTTGTCCATTATCCTTTTTTAAATATACTAATAAATGAAAACAAAAAAAATATTTTTATTAAAAGATATAAACATACCCATATGTTAAGTAAATCTTTTATATATGTATAGTATTTTATATTCAAAAAATTAGTTTCAAAGGCAATTTGAATTTTAATGTCTTTAAATTAAAGTAATCTATAGAAGAGAAAATTGTCAACATTTTTATTTTTTTATTTTAAAATCCTTTCATTTGTATTTTTTTTAAATTAAAAGAATTTCTTTAGTTTAAAATTTTAAAATCCTATATATTAGTCTAATAAAAATACGTATATATGTGTAATCAAGGCTTATAAACGTTAAATTTTATGCCCGTTAATTCACTCTAATTTTGGATACACATTTACTCTCTAAATCTAAAAAATAACAACTCAGAATGATCTTCGAATTTTTCTGCCCCTGATTTTACGCTTCTAAACGCAATACAAATTAAAAGACTAGATCTATTCGAACTAAACCTCCCCTGACTACTGACACTCCCTCTCATTAAGTCGTCGCTTGATACCTGGGGGAGGGAAAGAAAAACTGATAGAAGTTTAAATCTCGGGTCTGACACTTATGAGGGAGTTTTCTATCCTGAGACAGGCTCGGGCGTAACGCTAGAAGAGTTAAGGGACAATTTTCATTGGATTTATCCAGAATGCTCTTGTAAAACTCTTATTTTTTCCAAAGTATTGAACCATTTTTTTAGCTGTTTTAATTTTATTCTGCCTGCTTGTAAAATTAAATTTAATTGAGGGTTAATTTCTTTATCAACACACGAATTACTTACTTGAAGAATGTTCGTGTATTCGTTTTTACCTAAGCTTCTCTTTTTTAATAGATAAAAATAATTTCACTGGGTGTAAATATCTTTAATAGAAAATTTTATTTATAATTATATAGTTTTGAATATGTGACAGTTTAAATAAAATTCCCTCATTGGCATTAAAGTGTACATTAAACTAAAATTCCCATCTGCAGTGTCAAAACTTATCGAAGAATTAAATCAAATAAGAACATTCACTTTCACAGAACACTTTAATATTAAAAAAGAAGTAGGGTAATTGGGGCGAGTATGGGTAAATAAGTGGTATATGTTTGAAAATTTTTATGCTTGTTGTACATGCAATTACGATCTGTAAAATACGCGTGCACGTACGTATTGATCACATTATATTCCCTTTATAATAACATTATATTACTTTATGGCAACATTATATTCACTGATAAAATTTTACCTTATATATATTCACAATTATTCAAAAGTGTAAATTACGAACTAACAAAGAGTGCCGGATTAAAAGCTTAAAAGGTTACTTTTTCTTAAAAGATACGTCCATATACATAGATATATTCACTAGAGGGAGAACACGCAACATATTAGAACAAACATTTACAAACAGGTGTCTTTGATATAAGAGAATAAAGTGTACATAAAATGATTGATATAGCAAAATATTTATTCCAACCACAAGTGTTCGACATAGCCTCCACAACAAGAAGCAATGCATTGTAGAGAAGTCACAATGCCAGCGACGGCCACAAGATAAAAAAGAAATTCAGCCACGCACGGTATTCCCAAATGCGCACGATACTGCTGAATGCCAGTTTCTTGTTACCGTTTAAGAACGACTATTAATCCTGTAAGTTTCCCAGTTTTCATATCCTTACGATGCCGAAAGCTTCGCAAAGCCATCTGCGTCAATTCAAGATAAACACGAAAAGAAGTTAACAAACCTTAACACATAAACTTTTGTCCGGTGTACTTAACATTTTGTGAGACTCGCCACCCGATATTCCCAGTAATTAAATTGTCAATAGGTCGTTTGTTAAAGCGCATAGCACCGTAAAATCTTAGAGGTAACGCGGTAATAACATAAGTAGCATGATGAAGAGAAAGTACTTGAATGTAGAAGATTACGGCAAAACGATTTCTTCCGTCAAAAAGCCGTAGTATGATGAAACTATGACAGGAAAAGCTAGAGTATGTGCACTTTCTAAGACGGCAGGTTCTTATGTAGATTAATAGACTGTTAAAAAATAAAACTTCCCCTGTCAAAAGATGAAGCTTCGTCAGCTGCTTGGAATGCAGCTATACAAATCTTTAATTGAGATGTTATTACGCAGATTTATCAAGAACAGTAATTTTTTTTTATTTACTCATTACGATGCTGCCTGACGGGGAGTTTTTTGTACTAAATGTTTTCCTATACTATGAAAAAAATAAACACCATTCGGCTTGAAATGATTATCACGCACATAACTTTACAATCTGATTATTTTTTATGGTTTCCTGAAATATCTAGAGTCTTTTTTGCCTGCCCTTCATTTAGATGTGGAAAAAATTAAGTATTCACATAGCTTTGAAAACGGGAATAAGTAAGTTTCCAGGGAACATGAGATATCACCTTTAAATAGTTAGTATTCTAGATTTGAAAATTTGTAAAATAAATATTACTACATATAATATTGCAAGATCTTCTAAATAAAAATTTAAATTTATGAAATAATACCGGACACGAACGATCTATAATGCCGTTTCTTTACAATAAAGCTAAGACTTTTATGTTTTAACTGGTAATTGAAAATTAGTTTTAATTTTATTTGTTACGGATGTGGTATGAAAAATTGAAGGTTTCATTAAGCGAGGTTAAAAGTTCTAAGATTGGATTACCAGTAGCGTCAGATACAGCAGAAGATTAAGAACAGCAATGGATATAAAAAATAATACGATGTACTGTTTACCCTTCAAACCGGCCTGCTCGTTCATTGCCCACGGAAGCAAGCAAATTTCAAGAACTGAATACCCGCAGTACTACAAAATCAATAAATTAAACTTTTTTCGGGGCTATAAACTCCATAAAAACAACTTGTTCACTTTTCGCCCTATATGCATGTTTGACAAAAAATAATTACTAATCAGACGAATCAAGGTAGGTAATATTTTTGACATGTTGAAGTAACTAAGAAGGAGGATATGCAGAGGATTCACGCTTGCGCATGGTAAACGATAGCAGCGCCCTCATTTGTTGAACTTGAAATTGAAAAATTCGATTCCCCTCATTTCCAACGAAAACCAACGTAAGTGATGCTGTGTTGGATATTTGATGTGATAAATAATTACTTTTTTGTTGCATATTGTATATTCCAGATATGTTATATAGACTATATTTATTAGAGGATTATAACAAATACGTTAGGAATAAATCGATGATATCTGCAAAATACCTAATATT
>BGPR01045361.1:0-12347 GCA_013235015.1 Araneus ventricosus | reverse complement strand
ATAAAGACACTTCAGTGCACATTTTTAATTTTATTTACTCCATTTATCTATTTGTTAGAGAATATATTTCCATGCTCCTATTTTTTAATAGCTTAGTTTCAGAAGTTAAACAGTGTGTACTCTCCAATCACGGTCTAAAAGCTACTTTCTATACCGTTAGAGATAGACATATACTTCCAATTGGAAAAATACTTTAAATGAAGTAAAGGATTATATTTTATGTTATTTGCGTTAAACACTGTACTGCTGAAACACTGTCCTATTTGTTCTACCAAGTAAAATATTATTCGCACAAAGACATTTTAAACAAAACAAAATTCTACCCTTCTGCGACTGATACTAGCAGAGTTATGAAGCTTTGACTTTCATTATTTCAAGCCAATCTTCGACCTCCTAGAGCAAGAGCCGCGCGTCTATTGGCGGATATTCCACTAGGCGGCCATTGAAATGGTCTAAAATAGTGATATTCAAAATTTCATAACTCGGTCGGTTTTATTAGCAGATGAGTGGAACTTTTTTTTGTTTTGAAAATGTTTGTGTGTCAAGTATATTTTACTAAATAGCACCGGGGAGCTACATAAAATTAGACTTTGTAACTCTTTCAGCAGTACATTTGTTGCCTCAAACAGCATAAAATAAAATTCTTTACTTCAGTTGGCGCATTTTTCCAGATGAAACTATATGCTCATCTGTAAATGTATAGAAATGAATTATTTGTCCACGATTGGAATGGACTCTCTGTATAGTATTATACTCAATTTATTTGGCAGATGTTGAATAAACATATTTGTGCTTTTTCAGTTTATCAAATAATCCCATTCATGTGAGCATTGACGTTTGAAACAAGATTTATTAGCTAAGAAAAACTTACTTTCACATTCAAGGGAATCAGAGCTGGAGCAACCAGATGCATCTGAAGTCGTGGTACTCGCACCCGTTCTAGAAGTTACAACTTCTGTTGCAGCTGAAGCTATCTCTTTAGCAGTTGTTGTTGACTCTGATATCGCAGATGAACTTTCTGTTGTTGTAGATGGAGAATCCGTACTTGTTGAAGACGATTCTGAAGTCGTAGTAGATGTTTTTGATGCAGTCGGTGCATTCATAGACGTGGATGTTTTTTTCTGAATTCGCAGTTATGGCCTCTGTTGTGGATGTTGTAGATTCCTTGGTTGTAGTATGAGGCTCCGTTGTTGTTTCCAGAGATTATGTTGTTGAAGTTGATGGTTCGTTTGTTGTACTTGTAATTTGTGTGATCGAGTATGGAATTTTTGTTGTCGTTGTATATTTGACAACTGCCGTTGAAATTCTGACTGTCGTAGATGAGACTGCAGCTGTCATAGAGGAAGTTTCAGTAGAGACTTCTGTTGTCGTTGGTAGATTTTCAGTTTTTTCAGTCGGTTGCATCGTCTTAGAAAGCTATTTCAAATCATTATATTTGATAAATATAAATTTAGCAACATATGATTTAATTTAAGAAGCCATAAATTATTTTTCTAAACGTATTCAACACATTGTTAAACATAAACCAAATATTGTTAACCATGCGAAAGAATGCTCGCTAAAATATATAATTAAATGTGTTAATGAAAATTAGGTTGTGAGAATTTAAATATAACTGCCAAAACCTTAATTTCAACCTTTAAACGCATGAAGAAAGTTCTCAGAAATGTTTCAAAAATTTTAACCCATCACATTTATTTTGTTTTCGCCATTTTAAATAACCTGTATAAAAAACTATTTCTGAATTTTTAAAATAACAGAAAATAAAAATTTCTAAAACTTTTTAACTCATTTATTTCTCTCTTTTAAACTCCTCACTCATTTTAAGGAAAGAAAAATCGATTCTGTTACTTGTTACTTCTCATACAAAATCAAAATTCAAACAACTTCCAATTGGATTTTGCATGATGCGTTTTACAAATTTTCCTAAAGTTAAGATAGCAGAAATTTACATTAAAAAATCCAAATTTCTGTCTGTCAATTCTTCTGTTTCATAATTGTGCATAAATTAGCAAATAAACTATTCATTTTTAATTCAGAAACTATGGAAACTTCAGGACTATGAAAATTGCACTTTTTGGGTTTTTTGAGATTCAAATAAGTGCTAATAATTTTTTTACAGTAGATAGTAAGCATTTTAATTATTTTGTAACAAATCTTCTCTCTCTTTTACATAAAGGATTTTCTTTTAACATTAAAGATCTTACCTTTGCAATTTTCTCATAACTGCGTTTTTCGTTGGATATGTTTTTGGAACACTTTTCCATTTGAAACCAAACTCAGCCGTTTTTTTCCCTTTCTTATTAACAATATTACTTACTGTGGCTTTAGATATCAAAAACCCATGGATTTCACAGGGTCTTTAAATAGCTGAATAAGATTAACTCTTTTCGGAAAGAGCAGAAACGCATCCTTCCATCCATTGTTTCCTTAAAAGAGTCGTTTTGCATGTAAGCAAAATTTTTGGTAGCAAATGATAACTTATAGCTTCAAAATTGTAATTGCTGTGAAAATAAATTTTTCCAAGAAAATGAATCGTTCCTACAGCGAAACAAAATTGTGTAAAAAATTGCGAACATCCCCTGTTTACTTACGTGAAAGACTTGAAATCTCTTCTTTTCGCAGGTGTCATGTTCTTCATAATCGGCTTCGGTAATTTCTGAAAGAGTGTAGCAAGATCTGACAAAATAATTTTCGCTTTCTCGTAGAGATCCTAAAGCCAATGCAGAACAATTGATGTCATCTCTGCATTTTTGAAGACATGTCACTAAATGAGAATCTACAAAGATTTCCAAAATCTAGCTGTCATGCAATTTGTCCTCAAACCAGAAATAGAATTGTGTTATCGACACTTGAAAAGCTGAGACTTGAAAGGCGCAAAAGAGAAAAATGAAACTAGGAAAAGTTCTTTGATTTTTTGATAAGCTTAACATTATAGCTTAAAATTTCTTGGGATAAGAATTTCGCTTTGGATATCTGCTTCTTTTAAATCTATTAATCAATAGGAATGTGGAAAATCTATGTCCATCAATATTTTAAGAACATATCTCTATTAGAAAATTGATAAAAGTACGAATAATTAAAATCAATTTATCGACGTTTAACAATGCTTAATTTTAAGGTAAAAATATTATTTAAACGACACTTTATAATTTATCGAATTCGTTAAAAAGCTTTAATAAAACGCAATTCATAACTATTACGTGTACTTATTCATAATCTTCCGAAGAAAAATACAAACAGTTATTTTGAAAGTGTACAATATTTGCGCTCAGAGCAATTTTTATCACATTTTGTATCCATATTCAGAAAAAATACTACAGGTGAAATTTAGATTAATGAAAAAATAAGTAAACAAACAGGTCTCCATGTGAGGGTGGTCCGCATGTTTTTCTTCTTTTTGTTTAAATTTAATTTTTCCGCTGATCATTGTTTATTTACCTTCAATTTCTGTTGCGCGCTGAAGAACGTAACTATAGGGTCGATGATTTATTTATTTTCTTTTTTAACTACTAAGTAAGGTGTACTTTCTTTTCACTACGATTTGTTTTATTACATGGGCAGAATATAAAATAGGTTAACTGTTGATATCAATAAAAACAGAAAACAATCCACATCCTTGCTTGTGAGAAAAATTGCTACAATGAACACCTGTTGTATACATTTTTCCATCAATCCAGTTTGTTTCAATTCATCGTGCAATTATTTTTATGATTAAAAAATGTAGTCATAAGCATTGAGCTTATTCTTACCTATTTAAAAAATACAAATTTATTATTCTCGTTTTCATTGAAACAATGAATTTTTCTATCAGAAAGATGTTAAAATTATTCGTCTGAAATTTTAAGGTTCATTTAATTACTAAAAAAGCTATTAGAAATTAAACTAAACTATTTTCTAAAAACTATTAGAAAATAAAATTAAAAAACTAATCGATAAATAATTATGAAAGGTTAAAAGCTAATGTTAATAATAACATCATGTTTTTAACTGCATGTTATATTTTGAATATTTTGATCTCAGATGATATGTTATTGTCAGTAAACATCTTTTCAGTAATTAATGCCTTCGAGCTTTATATCACGTTAAGAAACATACAATTCACGTTCACCTGTCGGAAGTGCGCGTCAAATGCTTTGTAAGAAAATATGATGTGCTCATATAATTGTCTTCAGCGAAAATTTATCATTGCATATAGACAGCTTTATTACGAATAAAATATTGTGGAAATAAATTCCAGAGAAGTTGGATGCAACAAACAGACAACAATTAATTAGTGTTTTAATAGCGTAAGAAATATATTTGATCAAGCTGTGTCAAATACAGAAAGCTGAAATTTTATTGAAGTGCATCTATTTGTGCTTTTGTCTCGAAGGATAGTAAATATTTACAAATTGCAGTAATCTTATAAATTTTTATATCGACTTAACAAAGTCTATGTAAGTGATTTTTGGATATCGCCAATAGAACATTTAATTAACTCCACAGAACATTTAATGAAAATGTTGTAAATATCAATTAAACCAGAATATTTAATTGTAATTTTGTGTAAAGAATTAAGGTAATTTCTTACACAAAATTAAAATTATTATTAAGATCTTTGTGCAATTCGAAATTTTCTCGATTATAAAAATTTTAGTTATAAATTTAACTCTGTTTTAAATGTATTTTGAACTTTATTAACTCCTTTCTGGATTTCTCATTCCATAATTGCTATTTTTCGGAATTTTGATGAATGCAGACGATATTTAATTATTATTTTATACATACCGATAGAAACTGAAATGTATCTTAATAAGTTTTATTTTAAGATGAAAAATATTTCAGTCCATAATTCTGTATTTCACCTTGCTTTGTTTTTTCTTCCTTGTCAAATCGAATCTGTTTTTCCTGTTTTGTAAGTATACTGTGTTTTTCATTTTGTTGTTATAATAAATTGTCAGTTGTTTTACACTTAAGCATTTGTAGTCTAAATTAAAACTCACACTATTGAATTTAAAAAAGTTTATACATGTTGAAGGTCCTGGCAGTAAATTTCTCAGGTGTGGATGCTACTTGCCAAAGCATCTAAATCTAATATTAAAATTCGAACAGTCATTTAAAGTATGTATTATAGATAATATTCAATTGCATGTTTGGTAGGTTGGTGGTTCGCCTCTCAATAAATATTTTATGTGTAAAATTGGATAGTTTTTGTCTTGAATTTATGGGATGCAAGGTAATGGCCCAGAATACATTTAAATTTCCCTTTTCAGTAATGATTTTAAGAAAATAATTTCATTCTGAATGCTTCTTCTGAAATATATAAAATTTTTGCAGAAACTTATTCCTATAAAATTCCTAGGTAAATTGTAAACATTTTCACTCATATATAAAGAAAATATTGTTTCAAAAAATAAAAAAACAATCTTTGTACTAGTTTTATTTGAAATTCGTAAAATTAGTGCATTAATTCGTATGAATATTTTGTTACTTTCTATGAGCGTTCCCTATGTTTCATCTTACCTGAATGTTTTATTTGAACAACTGTTTAAATAATGCTCTGATTAAGTAAAATATCAGAAACCTCTTTTGTGTTAATATTTTATCCTTTGCATTTCATCTCCATTTGAAATGTGTGGATGAATGCGTTACTTTTTAAATCGTATACTGATCTTCTAAGAATTATAAATGCTGTGATGTTGTGTTAATCTCTTCTATAGAAAATTTGCAAATAAAGTTTTGTTATATCATATTCTTATTGTAATTAAATTTTGTTAATTTGTTATCTTCTTAATTTATGCAAATATCTGTAATTTGGAGGATACAGTTTGCAGTAATTTTAAAATCCTTTAAGAATAATGCAAAATTTTCACTAACAGTAAATGCTTAAGATTTATTTACTGAAGATACTTTTCTGTTTTTTTATTTTAATATATTAAAACATATTAAATGGATCATTATTTCCTTCTAATCTATTGTTACGGTTTGGACGGATTCGTGGATTGAATGAACTTCAATTAAGACAGCACAAGCAGTAATTTATTTGCAGTTTTTATTTACAAATATTTACAGTTGATAAAAGCAAAAACAATCCAGTCTTGAACTGCCTACTACAATTCAAACTAGCTCACTCACAAAGTACGAAAAAATTCAAAACCCTACGCCTCAAATAGATTTAGATTCTCAGCCAAGACCAGGAATTTCGCGACCTTAAAAGCAACTGACTTATCGGCAGAGAAATAACATGGTTCAAGGAGTACCCGCCCCCCGCTGGGGTCTACCTCCTGTAATGGCAACATAGGTGTTCGAATGGCATTCAATAAATGCCGTGAACTGTTGATAGCACGACAGAAGATTTCAACTAGGATACTAAGAGAGCTTGCTGTAAAACTTGCAGCAAAATCAAGAGCATGGAAGAAACTGGTCTGTCAGACAGACAGATAATACAGACTTCTTTGAGTGCTTATTTCCGTGCTTCTACTCAATCTGAGTGCCTGTTTATAAAAGAGTTTCAGGGAGAAGACATGAAAAATTTCTAAAGAAAGCGTGTAACCCAGATAGCACGTAAGTTTGCAGCAAGTTTGATTTTGACTTGATATTAGCTTGTCATAGCAAATTTGAAGCGAACTTGTAGCAAAATCGCCGTGACAATTAGCGCCACCTTCCTTGCATTGCAAGTCTGCTGCAAGTTCACCATGCCAAATAGCGCCACCTCCTTTGCAATTCAAATTTACTGCAAATTTCCAAAACAAGCTTGATGCAAAGATAGCACAAAGAGATAATTATTTTTGTCTCTGTTTTAAAAAGAACATCCGATTTTTAATAGCATCTCCTAGACCGTCCTTCTTTTATTAATTCAATAAATCAATGATAATTTGTAAAAAAACTCACTTTTTTTACAAAAAATAAATTTTGAAACATTTTCCATCTTTTTACTAAAAGTTTTTACTTTAAAGAAAACTATATCGCCTTTTTCTTAATGTTGAAATTTTAACATTTATAAACAAAATTAAACCTAAAAAACAGTCGATGTTTGTTGAAAAATAATAACTTAGACATTTTGTCCCATTTTAAAGTAATTACTTTTGAACTCTACTTTCATAATTTATTCTACTAGCAAAACGTGGTTATTAGCAAAAATTACTCTCTCTTTGACTTCAAATCATATTCTCAACTCAAAAAATTAATGAAATCAAGAAAATAGTTTAAAATAAATCGTATACGAATCGAATCGAACGATGTATTAGCGAAATCTATCTTCTCCTCTCATAGGCGAGCTGGCGGAGTGGTATCGACGTCTGGCTACTAAGCGGTAGGTTGCGAGTTCTATCCCAGGTTGTGTTCGTGCTCTATTTTTGTTATAATTTGCAATGAGTTTGCACGGCAAGCTTGCTGCAAGTTCGTTCCATGGTGACTTCGAAGCTTTCGTTAACTTGCTGCAAGCTTGCACTCTTGTCATGACAAATTTGTGGCAATCTTGCTGTAAACTAAAATTGCTATCTGGGAAAGAACTGGTCTGTCGAAGGGAAAAGTCCGTATTTATGGCTAATTGGCGAACCAATCAGAGTGATACCTTGTTGGTTGGAGGAGCCTGGTGAAGATTTGATGGAAAATTTTCGTGGTAGAAGTGCAGAAAGGAGCTCTTTTAATTAACAATTTTCATAAAAAGATTAAATTTTTCTTGCAACTGTGCAGTTAGCGAGTTGTTTGCTTATGCCTATTAAGTTTGGGAATTCTTTAAATGCTTCTCTGATAATTTTAAGTTCATATGTGAGCTCGCGAACTTCGTACAAATACTTGTTTAAGTTAACAGTGTCAGCTTCAGTTTGTTGTTCTATGGGTTTAGAATCGGTAGTTTTATTCAAGTTAATTTTAAGTTTTTGGGCGCAAGTTGATCATTAATTTCTTGTGATAATTTTAGGGAACATCGGGCAACCTCTCCAGGAGGGTAGGTGTCATTTCCTTTACAGTTAATAAATATCGGTTTCTATTTGGGTTTTAATTTAGCAATTTTTCGTTGTCTTGGATTCCCTCGAATTTTAAACATCTTGCTTTGCATTTACAATTCCTGGCTCTATGAAAAAACCCTGAGCAATTATAACAAATAGTAGCACGGTTTTCCTTTCTGTAAGTTTCGATTTTAAAACTAAGAAAGTTGATTTGTCTAAGATCGTAGATGTTAGAGTGATTTTTTGTTTTAGCGACTTCTACTAGAAAAATAGGGTGAAACGTTTTAAAGTGGTAATTTTTAAGTTGACTTATCCTGTCAATATTAAAATTTTTACTTTCCAAAATTTGTTTGAGTTCATATTTATCTTGATCTACCGGTAGTCGTTTGATTACAATCTTTAACGGCCTGCCTGCATCAATTTCTGAGAGGACTTATTCTTTTCCAGTTTGATTAAGGTATTCAATTATAATAGTTTTATCTTCGGAGGAGTTAGCCTGGATACTAATAAAGCCTTTAACAAGTTTATTAACCGTTTCTGGGAATTTTCTGGAGATTTCCTGTAAGATTAAATTATAGTTAGCATCGAGTTTTAAATTTATCGCAGGTATTTGCGGTTTATTTTCTTTTGCATTTAGGTTGTTATCCGCTTCATTATCAATGTCCATAAGATTTAGAAATTTATTTTCGGTTCTTTTTACAGGTATTTCAACGTTATCCATAATTTTTTCTGCCTTTCTTGGAGAAACAACTTTAAATTCACTATTCTGATTGCTGCTTTACCTTTTTTGGTGGATAATGCAGCCAGCATTGGGGCAAGCCCTAATCTCGTAATCTCATCTTCTAGCAGTTTAATTTGGTCCTCACACTCCTTCCTTTCTATGGATAGTTGGATGCAGTCTGGGGAATTCCCTTGACCATTTTTATGTAGCGAGTCAATTTCGTCAATATAAGTTCCAAGTTTGGCATCCAGTGCCCTCCATTTTCTGTCTTTTCCAGCCAAGTTTGCGCAAATATTGTCCGGGTTAAGTGAACTCCCTTGGGAACTGTTGAGAGACATTTGACTAACAGCCGAAGAGCTGGGAGTCGAGCGGCTGAAGGGGATCCATTATTCAGGAACGTCGGAGGAAATAACTGACGTCTACCCCCTTTCATGGCTGAGAGTAGAATGAATTGACTTATCGGCGATTGTAGCGAGGCTTTTATAAACTCTCTGGAGACTACAGAATTTTCTAGAAAAGAGTAAATTTTCGCTTCACCTTTGTCGACAATGAAGCCAAAATATGTTCAATTTGCAGAATTCGTAGCTCTGTTCTTCAAATCTTTTTTAAGTCGCTTTATTAATTTGAGCAGTAGATCGTAAGGATTTATCGTCTGGAATAGTAATAACATATCGATATGAGAAATTTATTAAATTTGTCCATATATAATCGAAATCTGAAGATATTCCGATTTCCTTCTTGCTATTTTATATAAATTACTCTTAACAGAGCATGGCGCATCTCTTCCGCCTTTGGTGTTGTGTTGGAAAAGAAACAAGTTCCAGATACACAAATTTATGGTTAAAAATAATTCAGGTTTCTAACATTGCGATGCAAAAGCTTTATTTAGAATGTTTTAGAAACCAAACCATTCGGGAAATCTGGATTTTAGATGGTATGGATGGGACCTATCTGCAAAATCGCCAACACTAATGAAATTATTAAAAATCATTCAGTTGTCCAACATTTTCGTATAATTTCGAAAGTGTGCAGAATGCTAATATAAAGAAAGCCTACAAAATTCTTCTTGTACCTCTCTTTAACCCTTTGCGTGACCTTTAGTGGATGATATTGGGTTAAATTCGCTAGAGCCTCACCATAGATGTAAAGTCAAATTTCCGTCTGATGCATTGAATGAACTGTCGGGATAGGTCAAATTTTCAATGTTAAGTCTACGGACGGTTTCACCTGATAAGATTTTAAATTCCAGTTTATTCATCTCGGGAGAGAGCAAATGTTATTTCATAATGATTACTGTTGAACGAGACGAAGCTTCCACAGTTCAATTCATTATTTTTTGTGTTAACTTATTGTTCCGTCTTTGATGTATTTTTTTTCTAAATATTAGGCAATCATTTCGTTCTTTCTTAGGATTTTAAATATAAATATTTTGAGTATTTAATTATAATTTTGTAAAAATTACTGTTTACTATTGTCATGTGTGTTACTATGAACAGTATTTTGTCGATCCTTTCTTAAAAGTTGACCGATCGTTTTAAATATTTGGAACTATCTTTTCTGCAAACATTTTACGCTCGCATAGCGAACATCGGATCAGTATAGTTATTAAAATGTATTGAATTAACTATTACTGATTTAAAGTATACTAATGAAATATATAATTATGCTAAATAAAAACTGAGTTATAATGTAATTAAATTATTAAATTATTCGTTGATATTTCTTTTTACTATATATTAATTGTACAATGTCTGTTTAAAAATAATACAATTGACATTGTCAGAGGACTTGCAAGAATTTTAATACAAGAAGTTAAAACTTACGTTATTATTTGCATCAAATAATAATTAAGTTATAGTTTGAAGATGTTTTCTTTCAATTATTTAATTTAAAACAAATAAAATTACACTACAATAATTATACAATATTTTTATTCTCGCAAATTTTTTATTATTTTGATAATTGAATTCTTTACAACATTTTCAATACACATTAGAACGGTTTTTATTTCAAGCAAAAATTGAATCTTATACCAAAATAATTTTTAATTTGATAGTTTTACAAGAATTTTTTTTATCTAGCTTGTAAAGAGTATTCAGTTATACAGTAAAAAAAGTATAAAGTTTTTGAAACCCTTGTTTATTTTCTTTAGATCTTCATCACGAATATTGTAAATAATATAAATATATAGAAGACAAATCCTTAAGACATATTACATATTTATGTTCTTACAAAAACTCATTTTGGGATTGTAATATTCTTCCAAAACACATGCATTGCATTTTGTTCGGACCAATACATTTTCCCCGTTTTGATCTTGAATATGTTCTACAGGCACAATCACACGATTTATCATCTGGGCAAAGATCGTCTCCAACTTGGCAGGTTTCATCTAAAAAACGATATAGAACATTTAATACTCAACTTCATAAATATTTACTTGATTAGAAGATTCAAATAAAATTTTTCAAATATTCATTATCATACTTCTGAACTCACTCATAAGTATTCATTTTTAACCCTTAAATGTCCGTTTTCCTAAGAATTTATTTAAAAATGTTTTCTGACTTTCATTTCTTAAATAAAACATGGGATAAATACTTTAAAAAATCCTGTTTTGATTAAGTATGATTTATCGCTAAAAAACAGTTGTTTATCAATTGACAGCAAATGGTCTTCATTTCAGAAATAAAGTTTCTTGATAAAATATGAAACACAAATGAATTTTAATAATTAATAAATATGTATAAGGAATATCCTGCAACATTGTGGAATAAAATATAGTGTTGTCAAGCGTACAAACAAAACAAAAAAGATGCAGCCTCAAGTGAAAAACATCAATTTATTTTTATTTTTTCATGATTATTGAACACTCAGGCTGCTCATCTATATGTTGTAAATTGATGCTTCTCTTCCTCCACTAGTGGGTATCCACAGAGATTTCCCACCGAACAAGTGAATAGTAATATGTGACCAACTAGTCAGGACAGACTCGTCTACTTCAAATACGTACAGCACATGAGCGTAGCTCGTGATTATAGATAGTATTCAAAACTAGCAGTCGCGTGGAAGGCCAACCGGTTCACAGATCCCTACTGGTTTCAAATTACCTCACAAACATCACATTCCGGTACTGCCACACCTAGCTTATTACACTGATGTTTCCCTCGGATGAAGAATTTGTTTCAGGAGCAGCTCTCAAGTTACGAAAAAATGCAGCGAGGAAGGTGCTGGAGGAGTTCGAAAGAGGTGGCTTGTGCTCCTCATTAATATCTTTATATGAACGATGGCAAAAACACATAGTTGGTACAGAGTAGTTACTTCGAAGAAAACATCAAATAAGCAGATTCTGTGTTTATTTTTCCTTAATAAAATAAATTCCGGAACTTTTTAAACGTAATAGTTCTCCAGACCCACGCACACAATGGATATTTGGCGACCGTGAGAGGAAGTTTTCTTCTACGAGAGTTTAAGTGAAGTGATGTTCTCAAATCAGATATTTGGGCTCCACCGAACGAGGCAGTACACGCAGTTCATTTCAAGTTTTAGTTTTTTACTGGCAGTGTCAGCTTCAGTCGCTACTGATGTTCCAGTTAGCTGTGGCTGATGAGGTTTTCATCACGCAGTTCTAAGTAGTCCAGAGAGTTGTATCTAATGCTGTTTTATTAGAATTATTAGAATAAGTCATATGTTGG
>BGPR01045360.1:0-12347 GCA_013235015.1 Araneus ventricosus | reverse complement strand
TAACTCTCTTCATCGTTGTGAAAAATGTGCCCAAGATGGTACATATCATGGTAGGACCACATGGCAATATAACAAAAAACTATTGTTAGAACTGATGCTCCCTTTAAACCAGCGGGAGTGGTCTCCCCTAAGATTTCTCGAATACTTTCCCACAAAGGTGCTGTTTCCCTTCCCCCGCGTGGATAAAAAAATTCGAACCTACTGTAACCCAGAATCCAATGACTATCAGAAGGTTTTTCATTGTACATTATAGTGATTGGAAAATATTTAGTTAAAGAATCAAATTCATAGAGATTTGTACCGAATAAATGCGTACCGATTTTCCACTCTTACCGTCTCAAGGAAAAAGAGACGTAATCCTTCCGCGTGCACAGGAATTGCTACCAGTACGCATGCGCATGGAGATAGAGGATTCGTTTCAAAAATAAACAAGTATGCGATTATACAGACCGATAGACAGTCAACCCGTTGACGGATTTGGCCCAAAATTTTATACTGACCTACATTCATGATGATTAAACTGTGTACCAAATTTTATCTAAATACCTATTCAAGTTTTTGAGTTATAGTGTTCACATGACCGCGGACAGACAGACTTCCCGTAGATGGATTTTTCCAAAATTTGATAGAAACCTACAAATTATGTGTAAAGATCACATACCAAATTTCATCCCTGTGTCTCTGATAGTTTTCGAGTTATCGTGTTCACAGACAGACATAGTTCCAAAATTCTGTTTTTCGGACTCAGGGAGGTCTAAAACGTGGAGATTCGTCAAAATCTCGAGTTCGAATTTTTGGCGATTACAATACTTTCTCTTTGTATACGAGAAAGTAACCAGCGGGAGTGTTCTCCCCTAAACTTTCTCGTATACTACCCCAAAAATTTGCCGTTTCCCCTTCCCCCGCGTGGCTAAAAAAATTCGAACCTACTGTTACCCAGAATCCAATGACTATCAGAAGGTTTTTCATTATAGTGATTGAAAAATATATAGGTAAAGAATCAAATTCAAAGAGATGCGTACCGATTTTCCGCTCTTACTGGCTCAAGGACAAACTGACGTAATTCGCTCCATAGCTTTCGAGTGCACAGAAGATTGCTTCCAGTACTCATGAGCGTGGAGATAACGGATTCTTTTCAAAAATAAATTATACAGACCGACAGACAGTCAACCCTTTGACGAATTTGGACCAAAATTTTATGCGGACCTACATTCATGACGATAAAACCGTGTACCAAATTTTATCTATCTAGCTATTCAAGTTTTTGAGTTATAGTGTTCACATGACCGCGGACAGACAGACTTCCCGTGGGCGGATTTTGTCCAAAATTTGATAGAAACCTACAAATTATGTTTAAAGACCACATACCAAATTTCATCCCCTTAGCTCTAATAGTTTTCGAGTTATCGTGCTCACAGACACACATAATTCCAAAATTGTGTTTTTCGGACTCAGGGAGGTCTAAAACGTGGAGATTCGTCAAAATCTCGAGTTCGAATTTTTTGACGATCACAATACTTTCTCTTCGTATACGAGAAAGTAAAAAATGGTTTATGAAGACCACCAACGCACAAAAAGTGTTCTTTCAGAGCTTGATTTGAGCTTAGTGGCATAGGTACCTGTAGATTATATGCATTTTGTATGACTTGGAGTTGCGAAAAGGCTAGTTCGTATGTGGGTTGAAAAAGGACCAAAAAATGTAAACTTAATGCTCATTGTATTGAATCCATTTCTTTTAAATTGTCAGTAGTTAATCAACAGCATTATACGAAGGAATTTTCTGGATAGCCTCGTCCAAAACAAATGTTTGTAGCTGTTACAATTCACTGCGTTCTCCTTTTTATGGTAGATGGAAAAACCCGGATGGCTACTAGAGCCATCCGGGTTTTTCCCATGATGCCTCTCTCTTCTCTGTGTACTTGTCTTGTATTGTAGTTCTCTGTCTTGCGTCTTGTACCTTTTAATGTACTGTGTCGTGGAGCTTAGCCATCTAATAAAAATGGTTCCTGAAATTGAATTAATTCTTCAACAGCGGCATTCCATATAAACATGAGTCTCGTCCCTCTACAGTGATGTAGCGGTTACAATTCACTGCCTTCTCCTTCTTATGTTAGGTGGCGCTACTAGAGCCATCCGGGTTTTTCCCATGATGCCTCTCTCTCTTCTTCTTCTGTGAACTTGTCTTGTGTTGTCGTTCTCTGTCTTGCGTCTTGTACCTTTTAATATACTGTGTCGTGGAACTTAGACATCTAATAAAAATGGTTCCTGAAATTGAATTAATTCTTCAACAGCGGCATTCCATATAAACATGAGTCTCGTCCCTCTACAGTGATGTAGCGGTTACAATACACTGCCTTCTCCTTCTTATGTTAGGTGGCGCTACTAGAGCCATCCGGGTTTTTCCCATGATGCCTCTCTCTCTTCTTCTTCTGTGAACTTGTCTTGTGTTGTCGTTCTCTGTCTTGCGTCTTGTACCTTTTAATGTACTGTGTCGTGGAACTTAGCCATCTAATAAAAATGGTTCCTGAAATTGAATTAATTCTTCAACAGCGGCATTCCATATAAACATGAGTCTCGTCCATCTACATGTTTAAATTTTGGAAAGCCACAGAGTACAGGTCATTTATCCTATATTTGGGACCAGTTTTTTTCTGTAATATACTCCCAAAGGAATTGTATACTCATTTTATGCTTCTCCATTGAGCTATTTACAAATTGTCTAGTGACTTTTGGTAAATGGAAGTTTTGAGAAATTATGCAAATGAGTTTCTGCATTGTTTCGTTGAAAATATCCCTATGTGTTGTGTGCAATTTTCATAATCTTTTGTACTTAGTTAGTGATGTAGAAAGTTTTGGTTGTTTGGAAAATTTTTCGGCTTTTCCATTTGAGAATTTTATGGGTAACACAATAAAACATATGCTCCATGCATCAAACAATCTCCTACAGCAAGTAGCTAAGAAAAAATTTTTGCGGAGACTTGCCTTCTAAATCCAAAAATATAGTTACTAAAAAAAAAATGGAAAAATCACATCCATAAGACTGCCCAAAAATAATTGTATTCTCTGTTTAACATTACCGGATTCTTGTTTTTTTGACTGAAAGTGATGATATTGTGATTGCCAAATCTATTGAAGATGTAGGCACTTCAAATTGCTTTAAACTGTGTTGTGACTTTTTTTTGTACAAACATAATTTTTATACAGTACCTTTAGAAAGTAGTAGGCTAGTAATCTATAAACTTCATTCTCTTCAACCTAGTAAAGTTATTTTATCCACTGACATATGTAGGAAATGTCTCCTTTTACCAGATTTTAATATAGAAAACAAAGAATTGTTTATTTTCTTTCCTTATTGCAATATGGATATTTTTCATTGATTTACCACGTAACTTTTTAAAGTTCTTACACTTTTCATTATGCTTGCATATGTTTGTACCAGATTTGGGGGGGGAGAGCAAGAGGGTGGAACTGCCCCGAGCGGCAAAATGACTCAAAAATAAAATTTAATGCGCGTTTTATTTGTTCTTTTACTAATTCATACATTAATTTTTTTCCATACCCAAAGTAACGACATATATACCTTCATCCCATCTTTACAAATTGTTTATTACATAACCCCCGTTAATAAATTTTATTTATGTTTAAAAAATTTTTTTAAAAAAATTCATTTTTCGACACAAATAAAAATTTCCAAAATTGCATGTATAAATAAAGATCTGTAAATGATTGCTTGGTTTTATTATTTAACAAACCACGGAATTGAATTTTAGAATATAAAATTAATATCCCACCCAATATTACGAAATTTTCATGAGGTATAACTAAATTCCATCTCCTTTAAACCAGAGATGCCAGAACAAAATAGCAAAATAAGGCCAAACCGTCTTTAAAATAAGGCCAAATTTGATAATTCCATGAAAGCGCACCTTTCCCCCTTATTTTGCTATAAGAAAATGACTATCCATCATGAAAAGGAATCCCACCAGATTGACATATGTATAATACTGTTCTATTAAACTAAAATTCTAGTTATTTTTTTAAAAATATCTACATGCGCCACTTGCTAAACAAAAAAGAAAGAAAGAAAAGGGAATCCTGTTCTTGTTGGTCCAGAATAAAATGTTCGGCCAAAATATATCAACTCTTCTTAACAACAACGTTCTATAATATTTTTTAATGTTCTAAAGTTTATTAGAAAAATAGAATTATATACAGTCGAATGGAATGGTCTTTATAAGACCATTCCATTATAAAAACCAGTGATAAAATCCCCAAATGTGTTTCACTATGTTATTTTACTTCCGGTATAACGACCGTCCAGTTTCGTCTAATCTCAATACAACTCCGGAATTCCCGATATTTTCCCAAAAAGAACACGTTTCTAAACGTAAATGACCTTAATTACTGTATTGCCAAGCTTCGTAGATGTAGAGTCTTCAGTGTTACAGTTTAACTTTGACGGGAGGGGGAGGGGAATTAATACTCACCACAGCGCGCAAATTAGAATAGCCTAGAATAAAAAAATGTTCAAGTGCTATTGAGACTTTAAAATGTTTTTTTGAAAGGCAGAACATTATTTATCATCTTTAACTGAAATGGAAAATTATGTTCTGCAAACATTTCTGTTTCTTTTCTTTAGAAAATAAATGTTTTGTAAGTATATAACACCCTTTATTTTGTACTTTAAAATCTGTTTTAGAAATATATTTTTAATTGATAAAATTTTATTTTTAATACCGATGATTAAAAAATAATTTGAGTATTTATTTGGAGTCGCTTTAAAAATCGCCTATTTTTACGGAACTGCTGAACGTGCATGTGTACAGTTTTCAATTATATCCACTATAGCGACCACTCGTTATAAAGACCTTTTGCTGTGAGACGCAGAGGGTCGTTATAACGAGCGTCGACTGTATTAAGAATCGTTCTAAAAGTCATAAGGAAAAAGAAAGCCAAAAAAAGGCCAAATGAAAATTAAAATTTGGCCTTCTGGCAACCCTGCTTTAAACTATACAATTTTTAAAGCTCTATTGTTTTTAGTTTCGACGCTATGATTTTTGCTTCGTTAGAAAGCAAAACTGGTCCACTGCGCAGCGTGGGAAGCCAGCATTCCCGTTTCTCTACCCGTACCACGATCGCCGATTACGAAGGTCACAAAACGAACTACGTGCCAGCGCGTTGCCCTCGGCCTGCGCACGTGTGTATCCTTCTGGCATTAACGGCACTTGGCGCCTCTCTCAGCGGGAAAGGAATTTTCCGTTCTCGTATACGAAGTATACAAAGAGAAAGTATTGTAATCGTCAAAAAATTCGAACTCGAGATTTTCACGAATCTCCACGTTTTAGACCTCCCCGAGTCCGAAAAACACATTTTTGGAATTGTGTCTGTCTGTATGTCATGTGAACACTATAACTCAAAAACTTGAATAGCTAGTCTATGCAAAGATGTTTTTATCAATAATGTTACGGGCTTAGGTAAGCTTAAGAGTCAAATGACGCGAATTAATAGATTTTTCAGGACTTATTTTTGATTTTACATTTTATTGCAATTTTAAAATATTATTAGTTAAACTGCAAAACAAATAAAAACAGTATTGCAATATTTCACATTAACTTATAAGGTTAGCTAAAAATTACACTTCGTAATTATCAGTTTATTCACGTGCAAGAAAATTTCAATGCGATCCTTGAGCTTGTTTCATGGAGCTGAGTTTTATAAAATTGGGTTCGAATGAAGAAAGATGTATCATGTCTGGAGTTGCGTCAAGCTTATTTCGATATTTATTTATAAGCCTTCTCACTTCTGTGTGAAAAAGTAACGTAGTATGTAGGCTTCCCATGTCTCCACACAAAGATTTGAACAATCGGTTGTTAGTTGAATTAGCCGCTAAATGGCGCATTAGTAAAGATGGTTTCATGCTTCCATTTGACAATATCCCTCCACAAACAACGCAGGGTGGTTTTGGACAATCTTCATCACCCGTGACGGAAAGTCCATATTTTAAATATTTTTTAGAATATTTTCTCTTCTTCGGAAGCGCACTGACGTTTTGATGTTTTTTTTTTTTTTAACAAAATCAATTTTATTTCTTACATGAACAGGCCAATCAGTCGACCTTTGCACTTCATGATTATCATCTTGCTGATCCACAGTCTCTTCATAGCTGCCAAATCGGTGCTTCGAATTTCAGTTCTAGATGCCAATCTTCTAAGAGTTCCAGTTTTCAACCACTTGTCCATTTTGAGAAATCAAACAATATCGAATTGAAGTCATTCTCAAGATAAGCACTTCAAATTAAACACGTATAGCTTACAAACACCAGTTTTGTGCCACAAACCAAACCAATCAAAGTGAGCACCCATAAAAACACAAAGCTTGATTTATATGAACAGTCGTTATTCATTATGCATCCCAATCGAGAAATTAATGATGCCTGCGTTTAATCATGCTTTTAATAAAAACGTCAAAACAAGAATCTTTTAGAGGAATCCGGATTGTTCTCGATAAGCCTAAACTAGAAGAACAAAAATAAAAAGCACACCACACTGGCGCCTAGTGAAGCTACATCTTCTGCGAACACACTAATGATTTATGCATAGCGGGGCTGGTGAAGACAAAATATCAATCATTTGCCGGGTTTTCTTTTGCTTTCTTATTTTGAGCATAGGTTTAGCACAACTTTCACTTTTACTTTTCACACGAACTTAGGAAAAAAAATACTGTAACTTCTTTCATCCTTTGTATTTTCTTGTGTCCGCCATTACCGACTTTGATTTCGCGTACCCCCAACTGGTCCTTCGCGTACCCCTAGGGGTACGCGTACCACACGTTGAGAACCTCTGCGCTAGATGGATAAAATTTGGTACACAGTTTTATCATCATGAATGTAGGTCCGTATAAAATTTTGGGCCTAATCCGTCAACGGGCTGACTGTCTGTCGGTCTGTATAATCGCATACTTGTTCAACTCCATGCGCATGCGTACTGGTAGAAATACCTGTGCAAAGAAGTGACACTCCGAAAACTTGGCAGTTAGCCAACAACCAATTCTGGCGGCGAGATTTTGTAAGGAAGCAAACATTTAGGGCGTCTCGTTTTACTGGCGTACTGGAAGCAATCTCTGCGCAAGCGCAAGCTATTCTCCTGTTTTCTTCTCCGCACGCAGAACTTCAATTGCTCGAGTTTGATAAAAAAAAATAAATAATAAATATTGCGAAGTTTTAATACATACGCATCTTTTTTAATATGATTCTTCACCTCAATATTTTACTATCACTATAATCTACAATGAAAAACCTTCTGATAGTCATTGCATTCTGGGTTACAGTTGGTTCGAACTTTTTATCCACGCAGGGGGAAGGGAAATGACAAATGTTTGAAAAGTATACGAGAAAGTTTAGGGGAGGCTACTTCCGCTGGTTTCTTTTGCGTGCTGAAACTAAAGTGATAAATGACTGTTGTGTGTCAAGAGGACGTGGGGCGCTATTCGCCGAGAGCAACTTGTGGCACATCAGGCTGTAAAATTGGCTGGCGCAACTTTGAAATGATTGCGGGAAATAGTCATTTGAGAGAATGGCTTCTGGAGAAAGTTAAAGGTTAGAAAAATGCGAAAACATCCCATGTCTGTTTCTTGAATGTACATTGTTTGATGATCTACAACAGTAAATTTTTCAGTTTTTTTCGCATACTAATACATTCCATGATAAATTAGTATTTTATTTAATCATTTTTTATGAAACAGTTCGATACTTGTTTCAAAACTAACAAAATATATAGCTCAGATGTATTAAAAATAAATTTAATAGGCAAAATATTAAGATTAGTTTTTAAGTCTCGAAACGGCTTCTAAACTCGTAGGCTCAGGTTCCGGATTCATTTCATTATGTTGATGTTCCCATGTTTGTTTCTCGACTGGGACTAGATGATTATGTACATTGTTTGACGATCTACGACACTAAATTTTTCAGTTTTCTTCGCAAACTAATACTTCCCATGACAAATTAGTATTTTAGTTAATCATTTTTTATGAAACAGTTCGATACTTGTTTGAAAGCTAACAAAATATATAGCTCAGATGTATTGAAAATAAATTTAATAGGCAAAATATTAAGATTAGGCTTCTAAACTCGTAGGCTCAGGTTCGGGATTCATTTCATTATGTTGATGAAGCTTAGTGGATGTTCAAAAGTAAATTCATTTTTTTAATTATTAAAAACTTTGAAAATTGCTGTCTCTTGACTGTAGTGTTTTATGTTTTGCCTTTAAGTATTTGGAAAACAGAAAAATATAAAAATTTATCAAAAAACTGTGAACTTTGATAGTTCAAGTGTGAAGTCGTTGGTGACACAATTATTTTTTTCTTTGGTTGCATTATTTTCCTATTGTCATAATGTTAAAATATTGTCTGTAATTTTAATTTATCTCAGTTAATTCGAAGTCAAAAAGAACTTAATTTTTTTCCTAATTAGATCTTGCGAATGAAATTCTTCATGTCTTTTCAGAAAAGCTATGAGCACGTTTGATATGAATTGTATAATTCATTTTAAAGTTTTAGTGGACAACTGTTTTATTTTGTCAAAGTGGTCTATACCAGTGGTTCCCAACCTTTTTGGTGGTGCTGACCACCTGTTGTGTAAAAAAATATTATGAGGCCCACTAACTAAATATGCAAGTAAAAAAAATACAAACACACACACACACACATATATATATATATATATATATACAGGGTGTCCACACTTACCGTGGTCCAATAGCTAATTTCTAAACCGTTAGAGGTAGACATATAGTTCCAATTGGAAAAATGCTTTAAAGGAAGGGAAGAATTATATGTTTTTTGAGTGAATAAATATATTCCTGAAAAAGTTACGAAATCTAAATATTTATACAGTTCCCCGGTCCTATCAATCATATTTAGTAAAATATATTTGACAGTCTAACATTTTAAACAAAAAAGTCCCACTCTTTTCCAATAAAACTGACCGACTTATGGAGCTTTGAATATCGCTGACATAGACCACTTTACATCATTTCAATAGCCGTCTTGTAGACGATTCACCAATCAATGCGCAGCAGTTGCTCGAGGAGGCCGCTGATTGGAAAAATCAAGAAATTCAAAACTCCATAACTCGGTCAGTTTTAATCGCTGAAGAGTGGGACTTTTTTTAGTTAAAATTTTAGTGTCAAAAATATTTTACTAAATATAACTGATAGAACCGGGGGAACCCTATAAAAAGTTAGAATTCGTAACTTTTTCAGAAATATATTTATAGACTCAAAAAACATCAAATATAATTCTTCCCTTCATTTAAAGCATTTTACCATTTGGAACTGTATGTCTATCTGTAACGGTTTAGAAATTAGCTATTGGACCACAATAAGTGTGGACACCCTGTATATTAGATAGCCTTATACACTGTAAAAAATATCCGTTTTTTCCCCGGACTTTTTCCGTATATTTGACGGTTTAAAGCTGTTTTGTTGACAAAACGGTTTTTCCCCGTTTTCCCCGCTCCAGCCATAAACGGTTTAAAACCGTCAATTCAAATTCTATTTTTCGTCATATGGTATTGCTTTCCGTATGATAACTTTCCCTTTTCTTAAATGTAATTTTATTGCATTCATTTCATGTTTTTAATAGGGTTCCATCTCCGCTATTGTTTACACATGTTGCAGTAACCTGTTGTCACTCATGAAAGCTAACCTTAAAACACGTGTTCTGGCAATAGTTGATTTTTACACCACTAGGTGGCGCCACTAGAGCTATACTGACTTTAAAACTCAAATAGATTATTTTTACTTCAATTTATGAAGTCTCCGATGGTCTAATGGTTAGAGCGACTGCCTTTTTGTTTCTATGAACGTGGTTTCGATCCCCGGCTCGGAGGAGTTCGAAGTTTTGTCACCATCTTGCATCGAAATCGTCCAAGTAAGTTCAATTAAAAATTAGATTAATTGAAATTAATAATAAAGCCTTGATTAATTAATATTCCTAATCGATAATACACATCAGCACGTTTCAACTCAACTCGAACAGAAGGAGAAAACAACACAACTCAGTTGATGACGTCACTTACTTCGATGATTTAATTTTTAACGAGAAAACTTGATCTCATACGGTAAAAAACCGTTGTGCCTACGGATTTACTTCGTAACTTTTACGGTTTTGCACAACCAACCCAGCTGCCGGTTTAAAACCGTAAATTTTACGGGATTTTTTTTACAGTGTATGCCAGTAATTAGTGAAGCTTACTGTAAAAGGAATAAAAATATATTGATTTATAAAGCAAGAAACAAGTGAAGACTCTTGAAGTTCCTCTGACTTCGTCTCTTAACTAGCAGTTCGCGGCCCATTAATACGCTATCCGAGGCTCACAAGAGGGCCGCGACCCATAGGTTGGGAACCTCTGGTCTATACTATTTATTAGTTAAAGCTAATTACTTCTTTATAAATATTGTGAAATTTAAATTTTTTTTTTTTCTCTTTATAATTATCATTACTTTGTTTACTCTTAGTTCAGTGGACGGTGAACTATTTTGTTTTCAAAATAATCGTTTTTTGCAACTAGTAGCAAATAAGGTATGTATAAAAACAAACAACTAAGTAAGGATATGAATATTGATTAAACATGAAACGGTATATTATTATTAACTTAATAAAAATGAAATTAATTTAAAGTTCAAAAATTAGCTTTTCAGTGACTCAAATTGCATTTGTTTACAATTTATTTCTTACATTTTAATAATTTTGTCAAAATTAATAATCTC
Organism: Araneus ventricosus; assembly: GCA_013235015.1. Classification (NCBI taxonomy): domain Eukaryota; kingdom Metazoa; phylum Arthropoda; class Arachnida; order Araneae; family Araneidae; genus Araneus; species Araneus ventricosus. The sequence continues at coordinate 1,581 of BGPR01045360.1, read as the reverse complement.
ACACAATTATATATCAGGAATCCACCTCAAGCCTGAAATCTTCAGTATTAATCTTGTTTCCAAACAATTTCATTAAGTCTTTCATCTGTTGCTCTTGTTGCTTTCCTGATTCCTTGGACATTTTTAAAAAAATGTAACAAAAAAGCAAATGCAATAGACAGCTAAATGAAGTACTATAGACCTGAGAGCAGATTTTCAAAGGACGTATCATGTGCGCGCGCAGCTACATTGGATGATCAGTAGCGCCACCGGTTGCCCTCGGCTAATAGGCTCCATTTACTACAATGCCCCGTCAAACGTCTGAGCCATCGAATGTTGCCGACTAGGGAAATAGGCTAGGGAACAACATTTTGCTTTGCTGCGCCACCGATCGCCGTCGGCTAATAGGATCCATCGGATACAATGGCAGGCTACTCGCATAAGTAGCCAGTGGCGCCACTGGTTGCTCTCGGCTAATAGCGGCCCTGGTATAATCTCGTTGCTGGGGAGAGGACATAAAAGGATGACATAATCCGAGTTCATAAAAAGATGTTTATTGATAAGAAGTTATTTATAAATGTGTTAAAAACTAGGGAAGATATAGAAGAATATTCAATACAATATGAAACTCAATCTCAATCATTAAAACGAATTAATTATATCGATGAAAATTATTAATTTTCAAGAACTCAAACACTAAAATCACAAATTCTCTTAATTACGAAAACACTAGGGTTGCCATACGGCCCGTATACTATTCGTCCCGTTTTCTGCCTACACTCTGCGTCATTATAATTTTAAAATGACTTGCACCCAATTTCATAATTACGTGAAAGAATAAAATGATGTGATTAAGAAAGTAAAGCCAACTTTAAAATATAACTGGGCTAAGAAGGATGAGCCTCGCATCATTTTTATTATTCTACGTGTTCATTTTATTAGATTGCTTAAACTTTATTGATTTTTGGCCTCCGTTAGAAAAATTAGAAAATTATTATTAAAATAAACCGTTACTTTTTTCATGTTTTATTTATTTAGCACTTTAACGTCCCGTGTCAATGCTTGGCAGTTATGGCAACCCTAGAAATCACTAATGTACTAATTTCATTAAAACTTAGAAAACACGCCAAAAATTAAATCTTGATACAAATAGATCAATTGACTCAACAAATACATTCACAATAAAGGAATTTAGAATAAATGCAAAGATAATGTGACCGTTCATCCCGTTTTGAACGCGACTGTCCGGTTTTTAATTTGCCCCCAAGCCCAGCTGCATATTTACGGATCCTACATAGTAGGGAATGAGGTCGCTTCTCATTGGCTCTCAGCGTCACGTGACTTGGCTTATTTGTTAATGATGCCATAGCAGTATGTTTAGGCGGGATTTTAATCATTATTTTGTCTTCCGCTATCGCATCATGGAGAAATAAAAAAAAAAAACCTTCTGATTATGATTATTTGGATGTTTCTCAAGCAAATGAAGTATACTTCTTTCGAATAAAACAAATAGAGGACGAACCTTCAGCATTGGTAAGTACCGTTTAGTTTCACGACGTCATTTAGAAGCAAGCCAAATCACGTGACTTTAAGAGCCAATAA